>JAZHYW010056148.1:0-28774 GCA_037355805.1 Ixodes ricinus
ATATATATATATATGGGAGAGGAGCAACGAGAGAGCGCGGGGACGTCAAAACGCCGAGCTCTGGCTCGAGGAGTTATTTATTTCTTCATTGAAGGGTCTACACTGCCAGCATTTCATATAAACGCCGAGGCACAAAGTGCACACAACAAAAACGACCAAAAACAAAACATACCAATGCAAAACAAGCAAACTAATTGACAAAGACTTGCATGAGTGGCGCGTCGTTAAAAATGATCAGTGATTCTGAATCTGCAGAACACTTTTAGGGAGATCGTGTCCATCGGCCTATTGCGTTGGAGAAGAAGGACGTTTCCGAACCATGTGGTTCTCACGCAGTGGTTCGATGATGGTTGGTTTTGTGTTTATTTCTTGCATGGGCTATACTGCGTCAACGACTCGAAATAATCCGTGCAGGCACGGTCACAAAGAACCACGATAAATATTTTTTTAAAAAAAGGACTCCTGACAAGGCGTTTCATTGAGACGGATAGTCACAAAACTGCTTGGCGATCCATTACGCAAACTGCAACGCTTTTTTTGCACAGTTTTGAGCACATTGGGAGATAACTCGGTGCAAAGCATCCCACATGACACCCGCATATTTAAGCGTAGGTCTAATTATAGACCTATAAGCCAACCATTAATTTTGACTCTGTCGTAACACTCGACAAAGGTTGCGTGCTAGAAACCTACAGTTCTCGCAAAGGCTTTCCTGGGCGATAAAGTTTACATGAATCGTTTCAGCTTAAGTAAGAAGGGAATTAAAGCACCAAGGTATCGAAATTGATTGAAACAGACACAAGTGGTTTCGCATTAATGCTGCGGCGCCAAAAAGACAATGGTCAGCATCTTTCGCGTCACAGACATTTGAACACAGCCAGCCTGCAATTCAACACCATATTCCATTTTAAACACTACAAGACAGTGATTCATTTCTAACTGAGGTGACAGTGTGTTTACACCACAGAATAAAACGCAACCGCCAGACGAGAAAAGCGACTTTGCACGGATAGATTTTCTATCTTCAAATCATTGCTGAAAGAAGATTAGGAAACAGCGGCGGTCCCAGAACGAATCCTTGAGATACACCCGAAAATACAGATGACTCCGGGAGAAAAAACGCCATCGACAGTCGATTTGTGGCATAGGAGTCTCGCCAACGTACTATGTCGCATCACTGATAACACAACTCAGCCTCTGTAGCAGTCTCTCATGATGATAAAGAAAGCTTGCATAAAATCTTCACGTCCGTCATGACAGCCGCAAATTCACATACAGTGTGCTACTTGTGTATCGCGAAGTAGACATATACCACGTCTAATCCGACTGCTGTTGGTTCTGAAAAAGAATTGCTGTTCTCGAAGAGACACAATTATATGTCTGGGAAACGAAGCGGTCTAACACTTTTACTAGCCGACACAAAAGTTAAACGGGTCTGTGGTTAATCGACGCGCGCAGTTGTCGCCTGATTAAAAATAATGGTAACACTCTTGCAAGTTTCCATTTGTTTGACACGTCAGGTGCGCTCAAACTATGACGGTAAATCAAAGCGCAAAAAGTTTTGCAAAAAAACCATTCCAAGGTGCCTAAAAAAAAAAAATTCGGATTATTGTTGGGGCTGCATTTTTCCTCAACTGCTAGATAAAGGAGGGCCGAAAAAACGCCTATTTTTCAGAAATAGCAATGTCCGGTATCGATATGGGAGGAACCTCGAAATCCGGGATTGTCCCTTTGTCTGGCCGTCAATACAGACGAATAGTCCACAATAAAAGCACTAGAAATTAAAACTGATTTCCGCATTGCTGTAACGCCGCTGCGGGCAGTTTCATGTCAACAAAAGATGATTTCTTTCGTTTCAGAAAACCTCCAAAACTTTCGGGGGTATGCCACGTAAACAGCCGTGCAAGCAACATTAAATATTGTATTTTACGTTTGGTCACTACAAGCCTTCAAGTGCCTAAGCAGAATCGGTATAAAAGAAGTGTTATTCGCACTACAAGATCGGTGAGCTCGAGGCAGTTTGCGTTTCAGGTGAAGTGATCTGCCCACGGATGATCCATTTATATTTTACTTCTTTCACTCGCTTCTGAACGAGCCTCTGGATGCATGCATCAACCAATACTTCAAACCACGACCACAAGTCATGTGGTATCGCCAGCGGCTTTGAAACATAACGAAAAATTCTGGAAAGCTTCTCCAAAGTATCGAGGATATCAACATCATTAGGCACGATTGAAGTCATGGAACTTCGTCAATGGTATTTACTGCTGAAAAGCAAGCAGGCGTATAACAAAAGACTGGTCGAAACACTGCGCGCAACACGTTCATATCGCGCGAGCGTGCGGTTTTCCGGGTAGTGCCAGACTGGTGTACTGCGAAACTAAGCTAGTCACGTATAAACATAGAACGGCCTGCCTGAGGTGTCTCGTCAATTTATCAGTCGGCGTATAACGCAAGCCCAGCCACGCTTTACAAACATCATTGCTCGTGAACAATAAACATACGAAAGCATGGAAGGTGTATCAACGATGTCGCCCAATAAAAAAATCATAAGCACTTTACTTTATCGCTTATCAAGCTGATAGAGTGTGCACACCCCTCGAGCGGGCCCCATAGACAACACAGTAAACTAGTGGCCACCGAGTCAGATTCGCGGCCCAGGAGCTTAGACCATGACTACCGTTCAGTGGCACTGCAGTCACCTTAATTAATTGGACATTTTAACAGACACCTTGATAACAACTCTACTCAGAAAACTCATTATTTCAAAATTAATAGCAGTTTCGAACATTTTTAAACAATTTGAACAGCCAGCTTTTGGCTGCGGCTCAGTGGATGGCTTTGGGGCCGTCGACTATGACGGTGCTTTCCGGTAGCGTCGCGCGAAAGGCTTGCCGCCTGCGCCTGAATGGCTCGTGCGGGCTTCTGTCATTCTTCCGTTAGAGAGGTGAGTTGCGCTATCGACACCGTATTTTGCTTGCTTTTGCTGAAGTTACTGCGGCCGCCAATGCGCGAGCTAACTGCTCTGGATGGCTTCAGTGCTTTGCACGTGCGCCCGTGCAGCCAGAGCGCCAGTCAAGGCATGCAGCTTTATACTTGCTTCAGCTGGGTCCAGACGCAGGCGATAGCATAAGCGCGAGCCTGGCTTCAGTTACCTTTGCCAAGCACGCGCGCCGTAATGCAAGTACTGTTCAGTTACACGCTCGCGCTTGTAGCATCGGCTGCGTTCGCACCCAAGCGAAACGGCAGGCATACCACTCTTTACACTTATCACCGCCAATGCTATACCTGTTTCACCTTTGGTGATGTACCGTGTAGAAAGGCGGCAAGCAGCCTTTGTTCTGGGCACATCCGCAGCATAATGACTTAAGATGCTGGCTGCCAACGTCATGAGCCTGCGTTTCAGCTCTCAGTTGCGCTACGCCGAGCAGGTGAACAGGTGGCGCGAGCAAAGGTGGCTTTCGCGCCGCAGTCTTCGGTTGCGCGTTGTACCTGGCGCTGGCATGGAAGCAGCAGGTAGCTCTCAGCGCTTGCTTAGGGCGAGGCTGCCTTCATGCGCTTTGCTTGGGGTGATGACATCTGGCCATTTTGTTTGAACGCATATTTTTATTTTTGCCCTGAAGCGCGTGAAAGAGCGTCTCTGCACGCGTCAGGTCGATCAGCTCTGGCGATATTTCTGTTTTAATAGTATTCTTTGGCTACTTCACGCACTTTTCGTCTATCTATCTATCTATCTGGCTATCTAACCTCTTACGCCGCGGGTCGATAAATAAATAAAAAAGACCGGCGCCGGCTGGGATTCGAACCGTTGACCCTTTGATCAGCAGGCAGACGCGCTAACCACAGAGCTATGAAGGCAGTCATTCAACGCACTCTAAACGGTTGTTTATATCTTTACCATAGACGCGCTACAGCGCTGTCACAGCTAGCGGCGCGCGTCCATGCACGAGGGCTCATTCCGCCTTCGTGAGGCTGAGCACGGCCGCTAGCTCACCCTCTCCCGCGCTCGGGAGAGGGTGATGTAGCGGCCGTGCTCAGCCTCACGAGAGCGGAATGAGCCCTCGTGCATGGAACGCGCGCGCACCGGTAGCTGTGACAGCGCTGTAAAGCGCGTCCTATGGTAAAGATATAAACAACCGTTTAGAGTACCGTTGGTTGAGACTAGCTGAGACGCCAGAAAGTCTGGTCGGTACCATTTTGAGTGTTTGTGCGTATGGCGCGTGCTTTGCTCGCCTTCCTAAGTGACACAAACGCACGTGCTGGGCTGCGGAGATCGTGCGCAGGGCTGTGAAAGTGTCAACAAATTTAGAATCGCCTCAAGAGTGGGCTGGCGTATCTAGAGTGTGCCGGCCACCTGACGAACGCGCATAACTCCGCACCGTTTGATGCTATTCGCATTAACGTAGATAATCATTCCCAAAGGATGGGTTCTGCTGATTTTATCATGATTTTCATCTTCCTTGTGCGCGGTGTTGTCGGCATCGGCGCATAAACATGGCATCACCCTAAACAGAAGGACATTGCAGGCATTCTCTACGCGAGGCCATCCTAAGCAAAGCGCAAGCCCACGACGAAAATACAAAGAAATTGGGTGATACCGTGGAAGCCGCTTTGTCACCACTTTATTGTCGCTTCTTCAACAATTTTAGTTTAAAAATTGCTATGAAATGAAGGCACGAAATTAGTGTAATCTCAAATTGACTTGCCTCTTTCGTTTCAGCGCCTGGATGCCACCAGGATGTTTGCCACGCGCGCCACGTATCCTGTGCCGAAACACCGGAAGAACGCGCAAGAAGCCAGTAACAAAGTTCTTCTTGAGTTCCACGAGACGCCGGTGTTGCCATATTTCAATTGCACCCGCATGGTCGTGCGCACGTTTTAAAAAATGTTTTTGTGATTCGATTATGTTGGCATGTCCGTTTCGTAAATAAACTTGGATAAAAGTTCGCTTTCATTCTTGTGGCCCCAGGTAGAGCTTGAAAAGTTCAGTGGGTAGAACTTCATTCTGCTGATGTATTTCTGAGCTTTATGTTGCATTTCATAAGATATACCTTGCAAGAGTAAAATGCAATTATTGACTTCATTGGACGCAAGGTGACTAACACTAGTCATTTAAGTGATTATTTGCAGCAAGTAGGCTGCACTTACCTCTAGTGGTCTATTGTAGTACCGCTTTTTGATGGTCATGTCTGTTATTTCCTATTGTGGTCATGTGGAATGTAAAAGTTCTCATTTTAATTTTGTTAATACCTCTTGGTCACTCATCTTGATGCAACTTCTTTTCGACATTGTTTCTGCTTTACACATATGTGAAGCGTGAAAGAGATTGGGATTCGTGTGTTCACTCATCTAGCAAGCCTGAAATTCTCTTTTAGAATTTCTGGACGACCTGAAAGTCAGAAACGATCACGAACCGTCAAAGGTTACAACTGTAGTGATCAGTGAAAAGGTTATCGCGTATAACGAAGCCCGGCGATCAGGCCACGGCTCTGCTGAAGCAGCATTGCCCAGGCCGCCCTTCGAAGGAAGGAGCACCATGGGAATTTACCTGAATATTGGCAACCCGGCATTATGACTTTGAAGAAGTCATTTGGCAGGCACCCTGTAAGATGTACTTAATTAGGCAGTGCAGATTAAAGCGCGCCTTGGTGAACTACGCAGATGTGCCGCAGATACACCGGGCACCATTCTGCTTGTGGCGCAGTCTTCTTTTGTCAGCCATTTACTGTGTGCTTTTTATGATGGTCGTGTTAAAACTTACTTGTTAAATGTGACATGTTAAGCTGTGACATGAACGTAAAACCTTTGCATTAGTCCGTCGGTGGGCTTCCAGTTCTTGTTATTTTGGTCATTATTGTTACTTAAATCGTAGCAGGAGTAAAGGCGCTGTGTTAATTATTGTGCAGTGCAGGTTGTGTTAGGGTTATTTAATGACTATGTCACAAACTAAGTAGGTCTATGCTAGTGGCAATCTCGTTTAGGCATTTACTTGTCTTGTTTTTTCTTAGTTGTGGTCATCGTGCATCGTCAGAATTTTTCTGCTGAACTTTTTATTTGCATACAAATTGCATTGGATCAACGAGGCCGTGATACTGCATGGCCAGTTTTTTTAGCATTTGTTGCTGAAGATGCATGTGTTATGTGTGTGTGTGTGCGCCTTCCATGGAACTTGCTTGCAAATACAAAACAGGCTTTCAATCCAATTGCAGATGTAGTTCCAGTTAGATTAGATTTTCATGCATGCCATAACATGCTCGTCGTTTTTTTGTAGATGTAGTGTCTGTGAATCCTTGACACACGGCAGCCTGTGCTTTGTAGCTTTTGTAATGATATACGAGGTACAAATCTGCTCCATCATATTTTTTTTGTTGCGAAAACAAACTTCGTTGATTACTCCCGGTGGTGTTCTTTTCTGAGGCAGCACAACCCTACACATGGGCTTCCTGACTTGCAAAGTCAGTGCTAATCTGTATATAGGATTGTCCACTAGTTGTCCGCATTAGGATTCACACATACGTGTAAAGTAATTATAGCTGAAATCGTGCATGCGGGAATAGTAGGAAAACATAACTCGCGGCAAACCAGATGGCGCAGGCTACCGCCGAACACACTACGCCAAACTAGATATCTATCCATCTAATAAGTTTGTTTGCTTTTATTATTGTGACTCCATTCATTCAGTTCGGGAATACGACGGCCGCTGGGTGCGCTCCTTGCCAGCTAAATGGGCCGCTGGGGCCTATGGAAGTGTCCGCTCTTTACCTTGTGTAGATTACTCTATGCGGGCCCTTCCATGTTGCGCCACGTGATTCTCAGCTTAGTTTCGCGAATGCCACCAGTCTAGCACTCCCCGGAGAAAGCCGCACGCTCGCGCGTTATAGACAAGTGTGATTAGCGCTGTACCATGTCGCGAGATCTTAGGTGAAACAAAGATAAGAACGAGAAGGCTTCCTCAGTAACGCGCGTGAAGCATACGAACGACTTCAGTCAGGTTACGTGAAAAAGCGATGTCAATAAACAAGTGCGATTGCTGACACTCCCGCGGCAGAGGCTGCATATGATCCCAATCCATGTGGGGTAAATTAAAATAAACCGCGAGTACCACCGTGCGTGTAGCGCTTCGGAAGTGCGCAAATAAATACATGTAGGCCCCTAAGTGAAAAAAATCGCAGTTAGCTGTATGGCAAAATGCACACAGTTGACAGTAATAAAAAACACTTTTTTATTTTTTTAGTTGGGAAGAGGGGGGGGGGTTATTCGACACTGCGAACCCCCAGCTATATATTCAAGATTTCCCGAAGGAGGGACTGAAAGAAAACACTCGCTTTCGTCCTTGAAATTACGCCGCAACCAAGAATAAGTGTTCTTGGTCAATGGCGTTGGGTTCGGAGCATGCTTGGAGTCCCTCTATAGGTTGGTGACAGGTTAATAATTCAGGGAATTCTCCTCCCATCTCTTTCCCCTTTAGCAGAGTGAACGCAGGAAAGGGGATCGTCTCCTCCCTCCAACGTTCGCTCTGCCAAAGAGGAGAGAGATGGGAGGAGCTTCCCCGAACTCTTAACCTCTCACCGACTGTAGTGCCAGCAAGTTCGTGTAAAGTGAAAAAGACAAAAGAAAGCATCAGAATCGAATATCGTTGCACCGCCACTTTCAAACGCGATAGCGTTATCGGGCACCATTCGCATCGCCTTCTCATTCGCTCCTCGTGGCTCTTCTTGTCAGTCTGAGCACGAACGGTGGCGGACATGGCATAGTGAGTAGCGTGTCTGGCTCGGATGGTCGTGGGTTCGAATGCCGCCTAAAATTCCCCAAATTTTTCTTTATGGCACATGAATTACTTTATAAAGTGAAATCAGTTGAGACATGCGGCGACCCTCAATTTGAATTATATGTCTTTTGTTTTTAATCACTTTCATTCCAAGCGTGACGTCACGTTTCATGGGCGACGTCGGCGGGCTGTGACGTCTAGATCTTATCGACCAATCAGATTTTCCTGTCGCAACGCCACCGACGCCGACGCCGGCTTTTCTATGACACGAATCCCTTGACGCTCTCGCGCTAGAAATAGACGCATTTAAGTATTTAGGAGTTATATTTAGTGACGCCCTCCGCTGAACCGGTTAGTGGATTGCATATGCGTAAAGGCATATCAGAAGTTAGCATTTCCCTGAAGCATGCAAAGAGAGGCGTTCGATTAACTGCATATAAAGTGTTAGGAGCGTCCGTTATTATATACGTAGGTTGCCTGTGGGACCCGTATACAGGAATAGCATAGTCACACAAATAGAACGAATAAAAAGGGCTGGCGCTTCGCTCACCTTTTTTTTAATACAGTGCACACAGAGTCAGTTAAGGACCTACGTCCCACTAAGGCAACAGTTGGGCAACCTTATCCGGAAACACGAGGAAAACGCGTCTCCGGCGACACTGTCACATCGCGACAACAACGATCGTTGGGCAACATGTTGCTGCCGCCCGGCAACCGTGCTACGATTTTTTGTCAGACCACCCTGTTACACCGAGCTGACATCGGGGCCAACACGGGGAACACCCGCCATCTTGATTGTTTACCTTCGTTCGTGTGCGGCGCGGCGTCACTGAAATGGGACTCGACAAAGTGCTAGTGCGTCCGAAGGACCAGAAATTACCACGGGACTACATCAACCCGCGACTGTAGTTAGAAATCTTGACACGGGGAGTATTTTCCACCCTTTATTTTATCAAAATGGTCTTCAATAGCTGACAAAGCCAATAGCTCTAACCGAAGGAAGTCAGCTCGCTCATATATTTTCGGAATTCGCGCCACCGTATGAAGTGGCGGCATACGTCCATTTCTTTCTTTCATGCAATTCTAATTTCTACCGTAAGATTTGAGCTAGCACCGGCAGTAACCACAATGCGTCTTTTGTAGCGCGGTGTTGCTCAACTGACACTACTTAAAAGTAAAAATAAAAGAAAACGACACGATCGGCCTTCAGAACTTTCGGTGGAATAAATATTTTCAACGCTGTTTGTTTGTCTACCTGCCTGCTAATGCGATCGTTTCATTCCCCAAAACTTCCTGGTGATTTTTGAAGAAATTCAGGTGTCTGATAGCGGCTGTTGTCAAGTTCCGAGCATCAACAATCATGATCAGAGTGGTCGTTTTATTGCTTAGAATTTTTTTAAATCTTTGCTTTCCTGGATTATTTTTTATTATACTCTACTCAGTGGGCGAGTGAGTGGGCATGCCATTTTATTTCACTAGCAGTAATGTGAGCTGGTCTCTCGGCAGTTCTAACTTCAACACCAGTCTGAACGTTGACGACTGTAACTGTGACCATTCCGACAATCGCTTTCCGTAATTACGCGGCAATAACATTCATCGAATTATTTTTGCGACACGCCAGCCTTAATTATTGTTAAGTAACGTTTTCCGAGCCTTTATTTGTGTATACTGTATATGGCTCTTAAAAAGACGTTGATAGGGAAGTAGCACTGCCATTGAAGCTATCTGCGTAGTTGGGTTGGCGGCCTGAAATTCACTCAGCCAGTGATCAGGGCAGCGCACGTTGTCCAACACAGGTTGCTGCTGTTTTTGTTGCCGAAAGCTGTCATACCGAGTCAACATTTTCGTTGTCGTCCATGTTGCGCCGCTGTTGCTGCGATGTGACAGGGTTGTCGGACAACACGGAGGAAGCAACAAGTTGCCCGACTGTTGGACACCGTGCTGTGTTGCTGTTGCCATCGTGTTGCGTCAGTTGAGGACAGGCCTTTACTGCAATGAGAAATGCAGTGCTTTGTCATCTAAAAAATTTAAAAACTCGGGAGACGAAAATGATATAAACATTACAACAAATGGCGAGACCAAAACTGAGTCTTGAATTTCACCCGCAACCCTCAACGTTTCATTCACTCGCAGAGAACGAGTAGGTAATGCAGACTTTTTTCTGGCATTTCGAAGGAAAGACAGCGCGTGAAGAGCTTTGATCGGTGCTCAAGATGCGCGAGACACGGGCACTCGTAGCTTTGGCTTTGGTGCAGGAAAAAAGTTGTCCCCTAGTATTTAAATACTTTTTTTTCTTCCTATCAATAAGATCGTCTAGCACTTTGCTCCAGCAAGTATAGTCAAAGTCCTCAATTATTTTAAGTTTAGTCGAATGACGATTACATTTTTTGTGATAGTCCCATTTTTTTTTCTTCCATGCAGAGTTATACTTTGTTTCAGCCAGGATTCAGACGCAGCCGATGCTACAAGCACGAGCGTGTGGCCCTGAACAGTGCCTGTACTGCACGAGCGCGCGCAAGCTGGCGGGGACGCTGGAAGCTTCGGAGCTCGCGCTTGCAGCATCGGCTGCTGCGTCTGTACCCAAGCTGAAACGAAGTATAGATCTTAAGTCCACAGTGTCTCAAACAAATGAATAATAAAGTATAGTAAAAACAAAGGCAAGTTTCAGAGCGGGCGCGCGGGCTTAATTGCCTGCGCATTGCCCCTTGGGTTGATGGAGATGTTAGACGTCTCGTGGACGCGTGCGAGTGGCTTCGAATCACGAAGCGATCGGTGAAGGTGTTTGCCAGAACGTGAGGTAACTCGTAGCCTTGACCCGGTATGCTCAGCCAAGTCTCCGAGAGAAACACGTGCTCTCATTTCTGCCCCGCGCCGCAACAGGAGCGCGTGCCCCCGAGGAGCCGACATCTATAGCGTCATGGCCGCCGTTTATTTTCTCATTTGCTTAGAATCGTTGCGAGCTAAGCTCATTGAAAAGTAATAAGTCAGATTTTTTAAATTATTATTATTATTTAAAACAAGATATACTGTATAAGCTATGAAATTTATTTTTTCGTTTTCGAGAGGTACATCTTTCATGTTCGATGCACTTCTTTACAGTTCTCTCAAAAAAAAAAGAAAGAATTTGAGGAATACGAAAGACTTTTCTGTGACACCATCAACGTTGCTGCCGTGACCTTTAGTCACTTCGTCGTGTGAAGAGAGCATGTTTCTGCGCAATTTTTGTCCAATGTTGGGAATACCCACAGTCTAAAAAAGGGTGTTGTTTTACACCCTTTTGTCCCATATAATGTACCCCAGAGCATTAGTTCGACGTGCAGTGCAGTGACGTCGAAGAGACGGCCTCAACTTTTAGGGAAAGGGTCCTCCCGCTTTCCCTAAAGTTGGCAACGTTGAGAGACACCTCATCAAACAGCTAAAACACGTATCAAAGACTACAAAAAAAAATAAAAGACACTGAGGCTTTGGCAGTAGGTGCCGAGAAAATCCCGATTACTTTTTTCCTTTTTTTTTTGCCAGTAACTCGTACATTAGCTATTTTAATAAGCTTTGTACAACTCGGCTATCAAGCCGCTCGTGAAAGCTGGTACCGTCGGTTTGACGTCAGAGCGCTAACCATCGAACTGAAGTTTTGGGTGTTTTATGTATGCCAAGGGTGTAAGAATGGTAATTTTTTTTTCTTCTGAGAGTGCAGAAATTGTTTGGCGATAAGTATGCAGGCCCTATTGTCACGAATAAAAATAGAAGAAGGTGGTGAAACTGAACGTAAACATTCAGTGATGCGCACCCTTGCCGTATAGACGGATGGGCGAGTGTTTGAAAGCAGTGCGTCTTACTGCTGCTTTTATAGACCGTGTTTTTTTTCTTCGTGGTGGCCGCTATGTTGAATATTGACGTAGCTGAGTTGGGGAAGAATAGAAAATCACGTTATTTGCCGATTGGAACACGCTACAAATCAAAGGGTTCGTGCCAATATATTTTTTTCCTTTTTCTTGGCTGTACTTTTTATTGTAGTTACGCTTAAACTATTTACTTTAGTTTTTGCCACCCAACCCAACTACGTTCCGTGTTTTCGGTATTTATGTTTCTTCTAATTCGCGGGTTATTACTCGGTGTCTATATTTTCACTTTGAATCAGTATTCCCTGGTGCCTATTATTTCAATGCCGGAGAGAAATCGGTGTTCATCTAATTTGTGTTGCAAAGCGACTATAATTACTGGAGAAAACATTATCATATATGATCCAGACAAATATAATATTTTCTCCAGTAATGCTGGTAAAGAAAAGCGAAGGGAACTGGGCAAGAAATGCGGTTTAGATAGAAAGGAACAACCACAAGGAAGAGTTCAGTGAAAACTGTGTTCCGGTTCAACGAAGAAAAAAAAAAGGGGGGGGAGAGAAACTTTCTTTTTGTAAAGCTGGCGTTTTATTTTAATTTTATTTAGGGACAGGCTAAATATTGGGTTTTTAGGATTTTAGCGATTCAGAGAAAACCGCCTCGGGGGTCAATTTTCGGTGTTTATCGGTACATACCGAAAACACTAAACCCTAGTCAAATTTAATCGTGGCAACCGCCACGCGAAAACGGTCTGAAGACAGCGGAACATTCTGAACCAAAACAGACGATGGCAGTCGAGCATGACCTGGAACTCTCCAGAATAGCAAAAAGTGCTAAAAGAAAGGAGTGGACCAAGCGGGATTCAAACCCGGTTAATCCGTGTGGCAGCCGCGTGCGTATGCCAACTCCGCCACGCACGTGGCAAATACGGAGGGTGTTTCAATGCGGTGCAACTAACGGCGGTCAGCGCTTCCAGTGCAACATCCAAAACCACTGTTCCTCGAGAACATTTAGTCTTTACTTCACGTGTCCAAACGCAAATGGCTTTATGGGATGTTTGCGTGCTAAGTGATCGTTAATTGTTTGCCCACGGAAGACCCAACGCTGTAAGATCAAACCGTGGGCGTCAAAAGAATAGGACGAGCCTGACGTGTGTAACCCGCCAAAAGGCACAGGCGGAATTTCTTGGGAGAGGTGGCGAATCCGCGCGTCTTGACGCACACTCGAATGTTGCTTTGATTCCGAGATATTATACTTACAAATTCAGAACCCGTCTCACGTCACGTATTATGTAAAAAGCGCTAGTGAAAAAACAAAACAAAAGGACAGTGTTTGTATTGGCGATTTTTATAACGTGTTTTTGAAACTACTGGCAGGGCTCCGTCTTTAGACCACCAGGTGCTGTGAATATATCTGATTCGCTCGAGGAGGCTGGATGAGCTGAACCTGCCGCCACAGCTTTCTGTTCACGCCACTAGGTGGCGTCAATTTCGCTGGTGACACCAATAGATGCATTTGATTTCAAATAAACAAAAATCGAAATTAGTGTCATTACTTTTGAATTAGCTCTGTAAGTGACGGAACTCGCCCGCCGAACTCATGAACGAATTAACACGCTTTAGAATTATTTTTGCAATAATTATAGAATGTAAAAAATAATTCTAGAAGAGATCGCTCGGACCAGTCACAGTAGTAATATGTTGCTGCCGCAGAATGCGGAGACTCTGAAGAAGTGGGCCGAGGACTCACATATCTATCTGATACCTTCATCAAAGTGCCATTTAGCGCGAGCAACTTCACGGTCAGACCCAGACTTGTGCCCGTTACTCCAAAAAAGTAATTAATTACAATTACAATTACTTGGTCTAAAAAGTAATGGATTACCGTTACAAATTACTCTCCGTAAAAAGTAACTGATTAATTACTTCGTTACTTTACTCGATTACTTTTGCGTTACTCCAAGAAAACACGCAAAAGACATGCAATATCTACTGCCTTGTTGAGGGGAAATTTTGAGCCCCATCAAAAATAAAGCACATTTTATATCTACCCATTATTTTAGGTTAATAATTTTAGGAGGACGAATCTATAATTTTTTAAAGAACTTAAACAGGTGTTCAAGATAAACGAGTCTTGCGCTGTCCAACCGGGACAGAACTAAATCCCATGAATATGCGACGAATGCACTTGGGCGGTGGAGGCACGCACAACATTCAAAAAATGACATTGGCAAACTTCAAAATTCGATTCCCCCGAAGATGTGATTTTTCTATGGTTGCGACATGTTACCTAAATGGAGGCTGGTTTACCCACTAAAACCAACTGGCTGTGAGACCTAGATTCGGTACTTGCCTTGGGTACATTTCAAAGACTCCTGCTTGATGAAGGTTGTTATCCGACCGTGACCCACTTGATCTTCTTTCTTGATCACCAAACTTATCAGAACCAAAGCTCCACACGAAATATTAATGCACAAGATTTCAGCTGAACTGATTTTGCCGTTTAGAAATTATTAACAAAAGCACAATTGTCAGTGAACAGTAGGCTTCCATGTCTCTCACGCGTTTAGAGCCGCCTTACGCTGTTTCAACTCCAGTGTCCAAGCCAGCCACTGTTTATTCTCAGAAAACTCGGGCTGTGTTCCCTTTCCCTAAAATTTCGGTCTAAGTTCCCGCAGGCGCAATACGCTGACGAGAACACCAGCATTCTCGCTTCTAAGAATATGGGTTCAGCTTCGAAGTCCCAAACCGTTTTGCTCGTGCCCCCCCCCCCCCGCCCCCGCTCAGCTTATTGCCTGCTGTCGAAAGTTACTGTTTAAACTGACAGCAGGGTTGATGCTACATTTGTTTTTGTTCCAATGAGCTGCTCCCATCGCACCCCTCATGTTTCTGCTTTACGCATCCGCTTGTGCGAAATCAAGTGACAGAAGCTACATAGCTGCATGGTTGGTCCAGGCAGTATTTAGCTTTCACAGCGCTGTCAAGGATGAGTAGGGACGTGATCTCATTAGAGCTTTCTTCTGCGTTTGCGGGGTGGGCGTGTGTCGGCAAAAACACCGACAAGCAAAGGACACTTTCGCGTGACAATGACAAAAAAATCCCAAAAAACCTGATTGGTTTTTGGGGGACAAGGCGCAGAGGGGTGCGGAAGATAGGAGGAGGGAGAGGCTAGGGGGGGGGGGGGGGAGCGGACGTATGCACCACGGTCTCAGTGTCCACGGTCCTAGTCCTCACGACCCTCACGCGACGGTTTTATGGGCCATTAGTTTTCTGCTCTTTGTGCGGCTCGAAGCAGTCCGTTTGTTTTCCAAGAAGTCGAAGCCTGTTGCCTTTCTGTAGACAGTCGCATCCTCCCAGCCTGGCTGACCGTACGAACGAGTCCAGAAACGGGCTCTGACTGAGCTGTCGTGCTTTCCGTGAATACCTTTCCCTCGCCATCACTCTCTTCGTGAGCGAACCCCCGTCTTGTGTTACCATGATAAAAGCGCGAAGGCAGTTTCATCGCCCTTCTTCCAGTCTATTTCTCCCTTTGATGGGACGGAAGAATTGTAACGAGTAATTTCAGTAATTCGTTACTAAAAAAGTAATGAGATTACATTACAAATTACATTTTCAAAAAAGTAACGGATTAATTACAAAATTACAAGAAAAGTAATTAATTACAAGTAATCCCGTTACTTGTAACGGATTACTTCCAAGTCTGGACTCAGACCTCGTCGCTTTGCAGTGGCCTTGTCGTCATTTGCAGACCCTTTCTGTCAAGGGTGCCGTATTACAGTGAACTAGAACATTACAGTGAACTAGTTCAGTGTACCTTTTATTAAGGGCGCCACCATCTTGAAAATTGCTGCGCCGACAACGCCGTCTAGCGGCTTAAAGCCGAAAATACCGGCTGGTTGTGGCAGCTCAGCTATTTGGGTATAGACTCTTTCCGCTGCTACTCGCCCCCGACCGCCAAGCGGCATATCCGGTATGGGCGACGAAAAAATATTAAAACGTTTCAACCTGCAAATAGTAAAATAGTAGGGGAGAGAAAACGAGAATGGGTGACGGTTCCGGGCTTTTTCTCCTAAATGCATTCTATTGGCGTGGAGACGGCAAAACAATGTTTTCGCCCATACTGGAAGCGACGACGATTTAAGATGGCGGTGCCCTTGAAGAATGGGTCAATAACATGGAATGAGCCAAAACGAGCGCAAAAAGGTACAAAAGGGAAGCGACAAACCGGACAGAAAAAAAGCGCCGACCTCGCAACTATGTATTTTTACTCATAGACAAGGAGAAGGAAAACGCAGATTTCACACGATCACACGCACATCTTCACCGATGATATCTACGCATTACTGCAACGCGCTGGACCTTCATTGTCAGTTTCAGGAATTCTAGCTCCGTTACTAGACGAAGCCACTGACGCTGAGCTAATGCAGTTTTTCCGCCACTGTGGATGTAGAATGCCTCAAGCACCTCACGTGTTACTTTTTCTTTGTCGCCTTCCCAAAATCGTGGTGGTATTAAAAGACGGTTCGCACAGGCACTCTTTACAGTGAACTGAAAGGTGTCCTCCCACTGTGGCTCCGAGAGAGTACCTGTGCTCACGGAGCCTATCGTTCAGGCAGCGTCCCGTTTGTCCAACGTAGGTGCGGCCACACGAGAGGGGAATGCTGTACATAACGCCCGTGGCACATGGCACAAACGGCTTGGCGTGCTTCTTACTGCACGTGTTCTTTTGATTCCCTCTGCCTTCGCGTTGACTCTGGGACAAATCCTGACTCGTTTTTGTGGGGCCGAAAAAAACACTGGAATTCGTAGTGGTTCCTCACATTTTTTTTAATTATGTGAAATCTTTTTAAATACGGGATGACCACTGACCGCTTCCTTTCCACACCACGTTTTATGGACTGGTTAACCTTTGTTCTCCTGGGCAGGGTGCCTGCCACGTCTGACAGTAGTGTCGATGGACAGCCCGCATATTTGAGTCTGTCAATTTGCAACTTGAAGCTGTCCCCTAGAGTGTGGATGCAGGATTTCTTCAGTGCTGAGCCTAGACAGGTTAACGCAATGCCCTCTTTACAATTTTTGAGTGGGCCGACCTGTAGTCAAGAGATACCTTTCTTAGATCTTGGACTGTACTTCTAGCAGACATGGGATTCTCCTAGGTTGATGGAAATGTCCAGGTACTGGAGCACAGCTTCTTCTCGAATCTCAAAAGTGAACTTAAGCCCTCCCAGACCCTCAGCAAATGTCTTCACCACTTTGTTCACCTGCGTTTTCAAATGGTTCACCTCTTTCTAGAATCACTAAAAATCGTCAACGTAGCGGATTACCTTTCTTGATACTCGTGCCGCTTAACGCTCTTTCAATGTCACAGTCCATTTCGCCCAAGTAAATGTCACTCAAAACGGGGGCAACACAGGAGCCAATACACCGACCCCCCGACGTTTGCCTGTAGCACCCTTCACGCCACCCGACTATCATTGACTGCAGATAGAATAGTAAACAACTCCATGAAGCTTTCCACGGTTACACCACTACTGCTTCTGAATGCCAGCTCCCCATTAGCTCCAATGCATCCCTTTACTGATGCTAACAGTATTTCGTGCGGCAAAGGGTAATATAGATCTTCCACATCTATACTAAAAGTTTCTCTTCCCCAGACTTCCGATCTGGAGATACTCCACCGTAGCTCCTCTGACTTAAAAACTCGGAAAGGGTCCTTGATAGTCAAAGAGGACAGCTGTTTTTGTAGGTAGTGAGGCCACCTGCCTTTGCCAAGTTTACTTTTTCGGTCACAATGGCTCGAAAAGGGCAGGCTTCTTTGTGCGTTTTTGCGCTGAAACATTCTTGCAGATGTGTTCGTTCTGTCTTCCGTACCCTCCCCCGCCAGCTGGGTTAGAGTTAGTGCTCACAGAGATATTTTGCTCTATCTCTTGATTTTATTCAGGCTAATATTTACCAGTCTGAAATTCATTTCCATAGCCCTGTTTGCTTTTGTGGTGTTACCGACATGCCCGTCGGTAACACCACAAAATGTCCTTCTTTGTCTGATAACATGACACGTAGTCCCTGGTCTACAATAAAACCTACTAATGTAGTACTTTGACCAACCCGTCCTCGTTTCTTTTGATGGTTGAAGTACGTCCACACATTCGGTGATACACCTTGGCCAGTCTCCACTTCCTCTACTTTTTCCGCTACTTTCTTGACCAGAGTCACGAACTCAGGAGGGCTTAGGACCGGCTCGAAGCAGAACTTGGGACCCCTCTCTAACGTCTTGTCAATTTCCGGAGGAATTCTGGGGTCGCCCAGAATTGTATCTGCTTGATTCATCTGGTCTTCTGCTTCGGAGTGTCTGCTTCGATTCATCTGGTCTTTCTTCTTTGGAAGTTGGGGACGGATTCGCCGCCACAGGGACTCCGTGGCGTATCCGGCTCTCTTGCTCATCTCACGATAGAACCTTCGTTGATGATCATGATTTCCGTTATCAGAAGCAATGGCCACTCTTAGGTAGTCTCGGAGGAATCGTTCTTGGATCCAGTACTCTTGATCTTAAAACACGGCACACTCTTTTTGTACGTCTTCCTGACGGTGTTGGCAGGCCATAAATGCCTTTTGAGTTCCACAGGACACGTGCCACGTCGAATGTGCCAAGAGGAAACTCCTTGCGCTGCACACACATTGGGCTACCAAGTTGATCAGAACACTTGGATTAGAAAAAGAAACACTAGAGGTGGCAGAAAAAGAGCCCGATGCAAAATAAATAAACTGTAATAAGGTTGAGAGCTGGGCTAGTTGGTAGTTGTTAAACATAATGAGATAAAACAGCGCAAAAAGGTACAAAGGAAGCACACCTTGGAGTAATAACTTAATCGGAGCACCTGCACCGGGTTGGAGTCGGTCCTTTTGCCGTAGACGAAGTAGCCATGAGCATAAACGTGACGATGAGTCTGATTCAAAGCCCTCGCGACTCACTCTCGCAATCGACTGACTTCATAAATAAGGATCCTTGGGGAACGTGTGAAGATCAACAACATTGCAGCCACACACGCGCTGGAGCTTGTTGTGCTCATCGCACATTTTCCGCGATTGTTCTTATTCTCATTAAAATTATTTGTGTACACGACGACGACGCAGTGATAGCCAGACAACCGTAGATTTGGGGAATTGTAGCACGGGAAAAAAGAAGCACTCTGAACTAACTCACGCACGACGTCCGGTTCTAAGCGTTTTCGCCCATACCCTCGGCGGTTGCATTCCCTGTGTCAGCGGGCAATCCAAAATGCACCGGGACGAGGGCACGTCAGTTGAGCGCTGGTAGAAGGTTGCGCGAAAAAAGTCTATAGTGGGTGACAGGTTAAGAGTTCAGGGAAGCTCCTCCACCTCTTTTCCTTTTGCAGAGCGAAAGCTGGAGGAGCGATCCTCTCCAGCGTTCGCTCTGTTAAAGGGGAGAGAGTGGGGAGAGCTGCCCCGAACCCTTAATCTGCCCCCAAGACTATTAGTTGGGAAACTTTTTTATTGCCTTTGTTAAGTAAGAAAATTGAAGTTTCAGGCAAATCTTGGTACTTAAATCGGTAACGTCCAATATGAAGAAAAGAAAAAATTCGGAGTGCAATTTTCCGCATTTTATTTTCGGCGAACACTGAGGAAGCTGAACCTTACACATAAAAATATATACCGTGACCATGCAGAGACATGGCACTCTGAAAAAAGAACGAAACGTAAGTCATTATTCTGAAACTCTCGTGGTTCACCCTCCCCCCCCTCCCCTTCAAGTATGTCCCTGAACTACTGCTAACTACGTGCTTCACTGACCACGCAAGAAAGCTGCTCCATAAAAGTACAACCGTATTTCTCCCAGAGAGCTACGTGGCCCAAATAATAATAATAAATAATAAAAACATTAACTGCGCAAAAAACTAAAGAAAAACTCCTGTATTAGAAAAACAAATGTACGACAGTTTCACAGCCTCTCTCTCAAACACACACCGAAATTAGGCATTTCCGTTTGCTCAAATTATAAAACTTTTTTTTGTTTTTTACCTCGGAGAAGAGAACGTCCTCCAGACCAAATTGATGGCAGAGCGTTCGTCAGAGGAGGTAGCCAATGAGAGGGAGGAATCACCATCAGTCAGGAGTAGGTTTCTTTATCGGTCGACAAATTACAAACGCAGACGGAGAAAGAGATAACGAACACGGTACACCGAAGCGGCCACTCTCCCCTCCGCCATAAATAAACGCAAAAATGAATAAAACCAAACAAATGCAACGGGGCCCACATCACGCAAAAACACCCGCAAAAAGCACACACACACACAGGCAAGGTCATCGTCGCTGCCGATGTGCGAACGACCTCCTCGAGAGACGGCGTTGCTCTTGACCCAAATTCGTGCTCTTTTCAGCCGCGCCGCACAAGGGAAAGGAGGCCGTAAGAGAGGGAGAGGGTAATAGACCCCCGAATAAGCACCTGGTCTTCCCCACACACTTCCTCTCTTTTACCTCCTCCTTTCCCTCATTCTCAAGCCCTCGAGAGGTCACGCACCTCGCCGCCAAAGTGCCGGCAACTCATTGAGGCGAGACCGCACGTCTTTTGGCGCCCAACGTGGAGCCCGACGCTACGTCACGAAGCCGCGCGAACCAATCGGAGTAGGAGGGCGAACCACGTGACCTTGCCCTCACCTGCGTGACGGTACGCCCAACCGGGAATGTCACGTGGTGCGCGTCCAGCGATACCGTTGGTCCGGATGGTTCGTATCGCGCAGCGTAGTTCACGTTAGAGGTTTGAGGCGGGGCTACGGCGTTACGGGCTTACGGCAACGCGGTCAGGGGTGTGGTGTGGCACCGACGTACGACGACGTAGTACCTTCCAAGACTGAAAACAAGAGCAAAACAGCGTCTCTTTGAGAAGGTTGGAAAATGCAGTCCAAGGTAAAAATATTTGCAGCCCAAATACATTTTTTTCAATGGCGGTAGCATATCTTTAAAGTAAAACTAAAGGAATTCTGTACTAAAAAAATGACAATTTTTTTTTGGCCTTCAGGATTACGAGATCAAAATTATATCTCAGATTAATGCACCAAATAGTCACAACAGTTTTTTTTTTAAATAGCGTTGAAGTGTTTTTTTTTTTTTTTTTGCCGGCGCGTTGGATTGGGGAGGGGGGGATGAGATTCGTGATATATTATACAATATTTCCGCGCCTTCCGTAAGCCTTACCGACATTTTACACACACAATATTAAAAAAAACACGCTGAACGCGTTTTTTTTTTTTTTTTTACAAACTGCACGCGCAAAGCAGTTGAAACTTCTGGGTATGACGTCGCACTCAGTGATTGGTTTTTCGTGTTTTTTGTTTTTTTTCTTGCGTGAATTGATATAGTCAATTGATACATTTGGGTCAAATAGCTGTGATAATAAAGTAGACCGATCTCAGCAGCCAGTTTGACTACGCCGCCGATGCCGCAATGCATCGAGGGAACTGTAGTCTTTGTGCACGTGCCCTAACGTTGCTGGAGCTCTGCGCTTGTGGAGCACGAGACGGCACGAGCCCTCACGTGCACGGTCGTCTGCCTCCCGTCAACTAAGCAATGGCGGCGTCACGCATGCACCGAACGCTTAGTGAGATCGGTCTATTCACGGGTCAAAAATACGCCAAAATTCGGCGCTAACCCTTTTTTTCCCCAAAAAACGTCTTTAGCTTTTTTTTTTTAAGTCCTTGTCCCTTTATGTTTTTTTGGCAAATTCTGGCCGTCACATCGAAAAGCACGCGGAAGTGTCATGCCGCAGTCTTCACAATTGCTCGCGAGAAGAAGGACCAGACCGATGGGAAGATAACTGAATAGACCCTTTCAGAAAATCAGTGCGATCTAGTGACCCAAATATCAGTCCGCATTTTCGTAATAAGGTGGTGAACTGGGCCAGTTGGTCGACGTTATACATGATGGGTAAAGACAGCTCAGAAAACGCGGACTACGAAGAAGAGGAAACATTAGAGCACAAAGCTGTACTCGCAACTGAAGAATTTTAATGAAGGAAACAGGCAGAAAGAACGTACCCGGTATCTTAAAATATTGTGCACAAACAAAGGGCCACACTCGCCAACCGTGAAGCGAGTCAGTAATCTACATTTCACCTGTTTACTACGTGACTCATTTTTTCTCGCATAAAGGATCTCTTTACTGGCAGCGCCAACGAAGGTTCACTAACACATGAATGCCCATGGCACGAAATGTGGAAGGCCTGTAGAATCTCTCTCGTCACCCTATCCCTGTGTGTGGCCAGAATGGTGACCCTGCCAAAATCAGGCCGACATTTGCGCTCTCTGCAGTGAATTGGCAAAGCCTCCCAACCGTGGCTCCGAACGAATACGAATGTTCTCTTAATCTATCACTCAAACATCTTCCTCCTTGACCCACAAAAAAACCTGTTACATGACAATGGGATATTATACACCACACAAGAAACACAAGTGACAAAAGGTTTTCTGTGCTCCTTGGTATACTTTTCCTTCGAACGACCATCTGCACTCGTACCAACCTACTGGAACATATCTGTCCTACTTTTTTGGGACGCAGAAGACACTAGAAGTAGGTAGTACGTATGGAATATGTCTAACACCTACTTCCTTCAAGTTATAGATTAGGAGAACATTCGTATTCGCTCCAGAGACACGGCTGGGGGCTCTTGTTAATTTACCGCAGAGAGTGCGAATGTCGGCCTCGATTTCGGCAACGTGACCATTCTGGGCACACACAGGGATAGGGTGACGAGAGAGATTATAGAGGCCTTCCACATTTCGTGCCATGGGCATTCATGTGTTCGTGAACCTCCGTGGGCGATGTCAGCAAAAGAGATATCCTTCCTGCGGGAAAAATGAGTCACGTAGTGAACGGGTAGAAATGTAGATTACTGACACGATTCACGGTTGGCGAGTGGCCCTTATGTTTGTGTGCAATCTTTTAACATACTGTATACGTCTTTCTGTCTGTTTCCGTCATTAAAATTCTTCAGTTGCGACTACACCTTTGTCCTGTCGTGTTTGTTCTTCCTTCATAGTCCGCGTCTCTGAGAGCATGTTTTTCCCGTCATGCATAAATCACATATTTTTGTATGCTAATGGTGGTTAAGATTTAGTACCTATTCACCCACGGCAGACGTACAGAAACTTGACGGTGTTCTTCGCTGTCAAGGTTTTCTCTATTTGTTTAATTTCCGACGGTGTCAGGAAGCTTCCACTTTGTACAAGGCGCTTCTCTTCATAACATTATCCATATTTTATTATCACGAGCATTAGCTTTCTGAGGTGTGCCGAAGCCGAGCGTTCGAAGTATTTACATGACACCCTCAAATGTGTAGCGGAGAGGAGCTCATAAGTCTCGTGCACGGCGACAACGTACAACAATACAACGAACGTATAACGTCTGGAATGCTCATACAGTGTTGCCTACTCTGTTCACATGGTAACGCTGTCAAAGCTACTGGCGCAAGCGTGGGCTTGATCTCGTTGGATCATTTGCATGCGTTCTCGCGCAAACAAACCACAGATGAAGCCACGCGCCTCGCGCAGTAGGCTCGGACATGCGTTGCACGCTAAGTATGAAACAGAGTATAGCTCAAGCGTGCCCGGCCGCCATTCGCATGTACTGATGATACACATACTGTAAATCACTTATTTTTCGCGGGCTCAATATTTCGCGATTTCGGTCAAATCTGAAGCTTTGTAATAATTCGCGGGAGGCTAATTTTCGCGACGTGGTGGGATCTCAATATAGATTCCAATGTGTTTACGTTTCACCGGAATTGTTCGCGGGATATATTTTTCGCGAATTGTAGGCCATTCGCGAAATTGGCGAAAATTTTGTCTCTCGCGAAAATATAAGTCCTTTCTAGTATGTGACGATTGTTATCAAAGTGGCCAGACTGAGTTTCGGTAAGGGTCTAATATGACCGGGGACGTGCTGAGAATGACCACGCTCAACGAGCCAAAGAGACGTCGGAAGGCAGTCTTCATAGAAGACAAGCGATGTTATCGCATTTCGACGTAATCACGCAGCGAAGCACCGCAAAAACATTGCCTTTTTTTTTAACGTAAAACGTTGGCGAGGGAAAGGAAGACCGGGGAGGTGGAAGCAGACGGAACGCTGGAGTGAGGAGGAGGTTTTCCCTCTCCTCTCCAGCGTTCCGTTTGCTTCTTCCTCCCCAGCCTTCCTTTCCCTCGCCCTACCTTCTGAGCTGTAACAATAGGTTGCAACGGATTTCGTGAAGCCGCACTTCGTAAAGTCGTGGCCTGTGACTTCACATGACGTCACAGTTTCCCGCAGATTGAGCGGGGAAACTGAATTGATGTTGAGGTCGTGTGACGCTGAAACGTTTGTGATTAGAGAACTTTTCACGTATCCAACACTCTATTTTTCCGGCGCAGGGAAATAAGTAAATAGAGATGCTGGCTTACCATAAAGGTTCTGCAAGTGGTCACGGAGGGGATCGGTTGTCCAGTGTGTTGGCGCACCAGAGTACGGAGCGCGTGGAGCTTTCGCTCCACGTGCTCCGACTGGTCGTGTAGCGCACTACTGCGTGTCGCACGCCACCCAAGCAGCACAAAACGTCGTGGAAACGTCGAGAAAAGGTCCCTGACGTCCGTGACGTCCCGCGTGACTTCGATCACGTTTTTTCGACGTTGAGGTGACGTCCTTATATAACGTTCCATTAGAGTCTAATCAGGGACGTTGTGACGACGTTGTATTTCAACTCAAACGTCGTCAACGTTCCCACGACGTCCATGCACGACGTTCAGGCAACGTCCAACGCTCACGTTTCTTTGACGTTGAAGTGAAGTCCATAAATGACGTTTCATTATCGTCCTGTCCGTGACGTGCTGGCGACGTCATGTTTCAACTTCTACGTCGTCACGACGTCAAGACAAGACGTTTTAGGAGCGTCGAACACTCACGTTTCTTCGACGTTAAAATAAAGTCCATAGTGACGTTACATTATTGTCCCGTCAGTGACGTTTCAGCGACGTCGCGTTCACACCTAGCTGTCGTAAACGTCATACAGGACGTACTGGCAACGTCGACCACTCACGTTTTGTTCAACGTTGAGGACATATTTAAATTACGTTCCATTTTTGTCCTGTCATTGACGCCCTGGCGATGTCATGTCACAACTTTGTTTTGTGTTTTTTTAGCTTTTCCAGCTCCATCTCCAGCCGTAAATCACGTTTCATACGCGTTCACTGTTAAAAGCTTAATTACAGCTGTGGTCAAGGTGACACTGCTCAAGAGCCGCAAGCAAAACTTAATTTTTGAGAGCTTCAGGAATTTATTTATTTATTCATTAATTTATTTATTTCAAGATACTATTAATGCACATGGGATTACGCTAGGGAGGGCAAATACAAAACACAATGTACACTGAAGGAAAAAAATATGAAGGCATGTTGGGAATATCATTCCTTTTACATGTGCTTGTTATAATTTTGGTTTGTTTAAAATATTGTTACGGTTCTAATGTGCGAAGTGGAGCCCATGGCGTCTAGATCGGATCGGATTGTGCCATTCTTGTTTTTCGCACGCGCGTTGTCGTCTTCCTTGGGTCCTGGATGCGCCACCGGCGCGCCACCACACTATTCCTTCTCCAGGTGATTTCAGGCATGCATCATTTCCAGGAGCATCCATACTGCTCCGCGGCCACCTGGCATTGTTTTAAGGTTCGGCAATTTCTCTTCGTGTTTTGTTACCCATGCTCACTTGCGCACAACCACAAAATCCGCATCAACATCACAGTTCACCCGCAACACCAACATCCAGTACATTAGCGCTTTCGGTAGCTCGGTACGCAGTCTTGTTACGTGACTGTCAAAACAGACTTTGCTTTCTTTGGCACTGATGACGTACCCAAACAAAAATCGGACGCCGGCACACATGATATCGGAGCACAATTTCACTGCGCATTTGCGCATTTTGTACACTACTCCGAAAAATAAATGCCCGGCAATGACGAAATCCGGTAGATACAGTCAACAGTTTGTGTAGGTTGGCACTCATTATGCCAACCGTTGAATGCCCCAGATGACGGTCCAAAAAGCGTTCAAGTCCAGCCCGCACCTACGTGTCGGCAAAAAAAAAAAAAAAAGAAACAGAACCGACGCCAACGCGGCGCGAGAGAGAGGGGGAAAGGCAGGCAAAAAAAATGCTAGTGGCATCTCCATAGAGCCCCATGCGATGCGTCGGGAAACTCGGCAAGTAGAGGGCGAGAGAGAAAAGTGGGAAAAGATAGTGGCGACGAACAATCGACAAGCGTTAGTTCCGGGCACACCCGGTCCAGCTTTTTCCGAAAGTCAGTCACTATTATAGCACCGGCCGTCACGTCTACGGGGTCTACGAGGCAGGCTGCTTGTCGCCGTGATTTTTTTCGAGTCTGCATACAGTGGAAGTGCTGCGATTCGCTCAAGTCGCCCCTATGAAGAAGTCGGTGATCGCCCAAAACGCCGTCGTGTTCAGTCACGGCTCGCGGACCTTTTTCAAGGCCATAACGCTTCACACGTTGAATCGTATTCCTGTTCGGATCAAGGTGACTGTGAGGATATGAATGACGCCCCCCAGAAAAGAAGGGGCAGTGCAGATAATGGCGCGTCAAGTCCAGTTTTCGACCAAGGCTCTTCAGACGCTTCCGACGATCCCAGTCAAGAATGCCCAGCGGACGGGACCCCACTTCTGAATCCACTCCCGTGCACGCAGCGAGAGTACCAGCCATGTGCGATGGGGTGGGTAAAGCACGCGCGTCAGCGGATTAATCAGAAGCAGAACAAGGTAAGCGGTGGAACATTCCGCGCAGCGTGACATCGTCCCTTGTTCATTTCTCTACGTGCATTTGTTTGTTTTATATACTTCTGGCTGACACATCCAGGGACGTCTTTTGGCGGCGCTCCGTATTGTATCTCGTGCCTGAAAATGCTCAAATAAACAGTTCGTACCAAACCTGTGTTTTAGTTACTTCCTTCGTACTTGCATGAGAGCATCTTGCCTTCGCAATAATACTCAAAAAAGTATTTTTTTTAGTGGGTGGGGGGGGGGGGGGTGGACACAACGTCTTCCCCACAACGCCTAGAAAACGTCATTTGGAATGGTGTCTCGACGTTCCATGAACGTCGTTGGTAGTCCGGATGTCGTAAACACACGTATCATAAACGTCGAGGGAGGACGCAACGGCCCACTGAGACGTGCATGTGACGTGTGACAAACGTCATTGGGAACGTTCTCTCGACCTTCTGTGCACCTTTTGTCGCGGACATTTAAAGGTTTCATCGACGTCGAAGGAAGGTAACGTCCGGACCTTCGACGTTGTACGACGTCACGTTACAGACGTCTTCGACGTTCTTTCGACGTTTTCTTCACGTTTATGTGCTGCTTGGGTAAAATCCCAGGCTGGTGATACCTCACTGGCGAAGTTCTCTCATCTACAGTGGTGCGGCAATGTTAAAAAGAAAAAAGTCTGGCTGGCTAACATCGGCACGCATCTCCACCATCCTTACAGCAATAGAAATGAGATAATTATTTGGGGGGTACAATGCGTCTACTTGAGCAAATGCACGAGCGATATGTCTTATATTTCACGGTTTTCATTTACAGAGATCATCTGAACGTGCCGTGCACGAAAGCTTCATGTTTCAAAGTAGCGCAAGGGGCGTCGATGTCACGAGGCACGTAACGGTAGCCAGGAAGATCGCGGCAGCACAGCACAGCGCAGCACTGGGCAAGATTTCGAAGCCATGTTTTCCCAGAGGTGGCGCGCGGCACGTGCCTCGAGCAGGATAGAGGGCTTTACCGTGCACTTTTACGAGGTACTGATCGCATAGTCTATCGATTGATTTGAGTGGGCCCCATTGGTTATCATTAGGTCAACACTTCACCTGAGCAGAGTTTTTCCATGCTGGGCGGGCCTCAAGCGCGCATGAAATGTAGAATGGCGAGGATGGTACTCGGCTCGCGCGGTTGCTTCACCGCTCGCGCGTACGAAAAACGATCCCAATACGGACATTATTGACACGCGGCGTCGTCGACCGGAAGCGCCGTCGGGCAAAGGCGCAGAACTCCACGATAAATCAGAGAACCGCGAAGGAGTCCCCGCTGACAGGTCTGCGGAACGCTGTATGGCGTATATCCAGCATCCTCCTTCGTAATTCCGTCAGCTGTCGAGGAATTATTATTTTGTTTTTGTTTTCCTGGTGTGTCGTCGAGCCAAGCTCTCATAGAGCGCACGGGTGGTATTCCCGCGCTGTACGCTGCGGACGCCTCGAACGAACTCCGCTAAATAGTTCGCCAAACACAACAATAGGGGTTTTAGCAGGTCGTTTCCACACGAACGGTTCGCCCTCCAACGCATCGGCGACGCCACTGCGCATGCGCGCGCGAGTCGTTCGGGACGTTGGGAGGCTCTTCTCGTTCGTTTCTCCCATTCCGGCCGCTGGAGTCGTCACCGGAACGCAGCCAGCACCGTTCACGACTCGGGTAAAAACAAAGATGGCGGTCGGTTCGGCGACTGCCTTCGCCGACCCAGCCGAGCGTTAGGCTTAGGACAGCGGGAGGAGATTTGCCGTCCTGTTGGTCTGCTTCATTTGAGAGGTTGAACCAAATCATTTCGAGGACTGCTCACAATGGTAAGCGATCGTGAATGCTGTAAACAACGCATGCTAGTAAATTTTTGCGATCTGCGGGCAGACTAGCTGCCGTGGCGACCGCGAGCAGACGAAATGATTTGGTTCGACGGCACACAACGTGAACGATCGTTCAAGTTCAGGATGACGGAGACACACCACATACCTTTACGGTCGTTTAGATACTTTTTACTCCATCTAGCTTCGCAGTTCTTGAAATTCCGACCGGCAAATGTTGCATCGGCCGTCTTGTTTACATCAGTCGCACGCCGGAAACACGAGCCGCCACCTGCCACCACGGTGTCCGCCACGGATTTACACGTTGCAGAATGTTTCACATGCTCACTAGAAGATGGCGCCACCGTTAAGCCCTATCATCATCATCGTTTACACGGTCGCGCAACTTTCACGATTCGCTAAAGTATGTGAAATTTCACGTACGGTTTCACGGAACGGACCAGCTGTACCGTTCGTGATTTCGGAACCGTGTGCTTGAAAAACGACTTGCTAAAACTCCCT
>JAZHYW010056153.1:0-30857 GCA_037355805.1 Ixodes ricinus
GTGTGTCAGAAAACTGCTACTGGGGCCAGCAGTGAGTTGAAAGGGGTAAACCTGACTCATTAGTGCTTATAACTATTTGACAATGCCTACAAAAGAGACACATTTCATTATAAAGCAGTGAAAAGTACTATTTCCGATATGTCCGTTGCACTGAAGAATCTATCAAACTCTCAGAAATTAAACAAAGAGAAGAGAATAACAAAGGGACTTATGCAGCTATTTAAACGTGAAACATAGTTAAAATAATATCTCCATCTTCAATTAGGTAAAATTATATGTTATAATTTGAATAATGAAAGCTTAATTTTAAAAAACAAAAGAGTAGCCAGCACCGCTAAACCGGCAGCTTACGTCTCCTTTTATAATTCTTTTTGAGTGAATGCGAAAAAAAGAAAGAAAGAAAGGCGGAATTAATTTTTGTGCTTTTAATACCCGTAGAAGGAAAGCAAATAATAGCCCCTGAATGACGAAATGAAGGGGGGCGGGATCACATTTGCTCTTCACAATTACTCAATATCAAGAATGTTCTTATTGTTCCATTAAAAACAAATAACGTCATTTCCTATAGTGATTTAACAATTCTGGAAGCACACACGTAATTCTTGGACGTTCAAAGTTTTTTCACGATCGAGATGAACCTCATGTGTGTATCTAACATGTGTATTTACACTTGAAAGGGAGATCTACGGTTATAATTAGGCACTATCGCAATCGCAACTGTAAATGTTAATTTTTTCGCTACTCTAAAAAAAAAAAAACAGTTTTTTATTTATTAGTTTTCAAGCAGCAGAACGTGCGCTTCGAAAGGGCCCCTGTAAGACTTGCGGCAAATCGGGCCCACGGGAGCCACCTGAGAAATTTGCACTGTATGAATATACGCACCTGTAGAAGACAAGACACGTGCCTTTGGCCCCCAAACGTCATCGCTATAGAGTGTTTGCACTGACGTAATTTTGTCCACCATTTTGTTGATGCGAGCTGGTCTGGCGTGTGCCGAAGGAGAGCATTCCAAGGATTGACATGACCCCTCAAATGCGTAGAGCACAGAACTTATAAGTCTTACCACGCTTACATCTCCTCAACAGGTTGCGAGGTAATCCTTCAAATTAGTAAATTTGTTTGAAAAAACAAACTAACAACAAAATGGCGGATTGACGTCATGTGAAAACGCCCTCTATAGTGTATAGTTCCACGCAGTCCCGCCTAGCTTGCGTGAGCATCGCGCAGCTGTCGCGTCTTGCAGCTGAGCGTCTCGCACAACGAGGAAGGCGCTAGCACGCTGAGACGCCAAGACGGACGCGTCTGCCACTTTGGGCGGGTCTGGGAGCCACTAACGATGACGTCACGCGCAGGCCTTACTCCTCGAGGTGGTACTGGCTCTGTCCCCGCTTGCCTGATGGGAAGATGGCTGCCGTCTTGACATCGACACAAGTATAGCACGTATGCACTCATAGTTCAAAAAGGCTTTACGAGCGAGACCATCAGAAAGTATATATGTAGTATATAATCCCACTTGTACAAAAGGGAACGTAAAGCTGCGAGACATTTTTGTATTCTCGTATCGCTGCAGTGCCCTAAAGCCGCAGTGTTCGTCCATCATAAAAAAAAAAAAGACGTGGTCTGCACTCTGCAGATATGATGGCATAAGTATCTGCGAACACGCCGCAAAGCATGTTCAAAGGCTTCACATGCACTTTGAACATGTCTGCAGGGACAGGGATTGTGTTACCACCTTCGTACCACGAAGAACTCAGACAGAGTTTGCCAGACTGTCTTTTGTGCGGTGTATGCGAGCAGTGTGACTCGAGGCAACTCGATCACTCGACCTAGAATGTCATCGAAGACGACATCCTCGATGCTCAGGTGCCAGGGGCGGCGGCGTCTTTCAATTTCTCGCCCAGGCGGGGAGGTTGCCGCGAAGGGACAGTCTTCTTGGAAGCCGAGACGGCGTCGGCGTCGCGTCGGTCGGGGAGGTGACGTGACACCTATGGGCGCCCGGACCGCATCCTGCTGCGAAAACGGAGGAACGACACGGCGACATGTGCACCCGCCGACGCTTCGAGTTCCCCGATGCGGGCAGACTGCATGCCTACGTCTACGGGGACGAAGTCCTCCGGGGAAGGTATGTCCCGGCGTTGGCCGACCGGCTCATCGGGCCGGAAAACGATCTCCGCCAGGTGGAGTCCTGAGCGACTCACTAAAAGAAGACAAGAGGAATGGTGGCTAAAATCAAGGGACGGATACAGGTTAAGTCTGATTAAAATGACTCGAACATTATTTAATCTGGAGCTAAAAATAATATTTCGTTAGGTAACGCAAGTCACCACCGCATTAAAAAAAAAACAAAAAAAACAGCCTCTATGCACCCATCCATTCATCCATCCATCCATTCAATCCGTAGGGCCGAGTGCCGAGGGAAAAGGAAGGATGGGGAGAAGAAAGCAGGCAGAATGCTGGAGAGAGGGGAAGGTTCTTGCCCTACTCTCCTGCATGCCATCTGCTTCCTGTCCCCCAGCCTTCCTTTCCCTCGCCGTGGGTTCTTCTTGACCTGTCAACCGATTATATAGGTTGCGAAGAGGCACGACCTTCACACGAAGTGTAACCTTCGGTTGTGGAGGATGTTTAAATGACTGTTCGTGGTTAGTAGCGAAGAGATATGGCATTCTTTACCATGCTCCATTCATTTCAAGCTTAGAAGTGTATTGTTAAAAGTCATAACCTTGTTTCTGTTGTTGTTGTTTTCTGGTCGGAGATGAGGTAATTGTTGAAATAAGAGCTTTGGATAGGTTGCGCGAGCGGCCCGATTAAAGGAGGCTCTGCCACATCCTTCCATCCAAAGGAATCCCACAAGAAATGCTGCGGCTATTCTTACGGCTGGTTCACATATTTACCTTGCACGTGTTCGACTGCGTTACAAGTGGCACAGTGCCTTCCGTCACTGGCGTCTTCTGCATATAACTAAAGTTTTTTGCAGGCGATGTCAAGTCTACGCACTATCCACGAGAAATGGCCTCATGCCAGAAAGACTTAAGGCCCGTTCACAAACATGCAACCGAGTACGACCGAGTAAGACAAGACCGGTTTTGAAGCCTCTTGCGACGGCGTAGGACCAGACGCGCTGCTGCGAGGGGTAGGTGGCTTAGAAACCGATCTCATCTCAGCCGGTCCTACCTGGTTGCAAGTGTGTGAACCAGCCTTTAGAGCACACAGGGAAAAAATATGATGCGTAAAATATACAGATTGATATATAGAGTGTCATGGATGCCCGACAGACGCCGTTAGTGTGTTCTCTCGTAATCGGTCGCAAGCGGTCTCAACGGAAGTGCGTAAAGGCTGGTCCACACACTTGCGACTGCTTGAGTCTGCCTTAATACTTCTTACGACGAGAGAACACATTGGCGCCATCCAGGCACGTATCCAGAGGGGGCCCATGGGGCCCGCCCCCCCCGAAATCTACCATTTTGCTGGGACCTCCTCTCCCCCCACCCCCTCAAACAGCATTTTGTCATGGGCGGGCCTCACCCCGAAACAAAATCCTGGCTACGGTGCCTGGCGCCATCTATTGGGCAACCGTGGAATACTCGTAGTTTGCCTATACTATTTCCTTTTTTTGCACATCATACTTCTTTTTTGGCTCATAATTTTTACAGCGAAGCTGTCTATGGCTACGGTCCCGTGGATATTTCGTGTGCGGCAACAGAAATGACGTCACGGCTTCGTGACGTCATGGGATGTCACGACATCGTGTCGCGTGACGTCAATTTCCCCACTAAATTTAGCGAAAAAATTGACGTCACGTGATCTCAACACCAATGCAGTTTCCCCGCTAAATTTAGCGGGAAAATTGACGCCACGCGACACGAAGTCGTATCGTCACATGACGTCACGAAGCCGTGACGTCATTTCTGTTGCCGCACAGGAAATATCCACGGGACCCTAGCCATAAATTTGGCGGAGAAATTTTCCCGCTAAATTTAGCGGGGAAATTGACGTCACGTGACCTCAACACCGATTCAGTTTCCCCGCTAAATTTAGCGGGGAAAATGACGTTACGACTTCGTGTCACGCCACCTATGAACAAATTCAGCGGCAGGAGGAGAGGAGGAGGCAAGGAGGAGGAGAGGAAGCGCACCGCCTTCTCTTTGTCGTCGTTCCAAGCGCTTGCGTGCCTAGTTTCCTTTCCTTCCGCCGGGTGGCGGTCCCGTCACGCGTGTCTAGTTTCCTCCGGCTCCTCGGGGCGGCGATAGTCCCTCGACATGTGTGTGCGTACCGTTCGTCACGGTGATCACCGATCAAGACAATAAATGTGTTTGTTCCTTTGTTCAAAATTCTGTGCCACGTCTGTGTCGTGTGCTAAGCAGCTTCGCTGGTCATTCACCTTCACAGAGTGGAATGGGCTCATCATTTTTTGACAATGTTGTCAACGATCATTTCTCATAGATAGTACGTGCATTTAATCCCGCAAATACCGCAAAACCTCCGCTCCAGTGAAATGCAGTTCCAGTGTCACATCATAGATGGCGCCAGCGTGCCAGTGTGTTCTCTCGTCGTAAGAGATCAGAATAACTCGGTCCTAAGCAAAGGAAAGTGTGTGAACGGGCCCTAAACAAGCCTTTAAATCCACAACTGAACGTGATATTTGCGTTATTCGCCTGCTGATATCTTCAATATACTACCTGTGTGGACGAGTTTGATCTTATGTGCGACTCCACCGGTGTGGATTTGATTCCCGTTTTCATGCTTGACGCTTTCGCCGCCGGGACGTGGACGTTTTCGGTGCGCACTTTGACCGGCGCGGCGAGCTCCTCGTCTCTAGAAGTCGCGTCTTTGCCGCTAGGTGGCGTCGCATCCTCTGGCGTTGCGAGCCTCGTATTCTAAAAGAACTTGTAATCCGGCTAGTTGGTGAACGTCATGAAGCATGGTGCAAGGCGCACCATGCTTCGTAACGCTGATTTAAGGCATGTGTTCGTTTGTTTGTTTGTTTGTTTGTTTGTTTGTATATTGTGGAGTGAAAAGAAAGAGAAAAGCCAGGAGACAGGGGGGTAGTTCAAAGGAAATAAACTCTGCACAGCTTGAGGTTCCACAGAATTTCAACCAGAGGGCGACTTGTATGCCTTAGGCATTTCTAGGCAACTCTGTACACGTCTGCAAGCATAACCTTAGGGCGCCGGCGTCTTGCTCAGTTAGGATGCGCTTGGGCGCGTCATAATCCGATTACCCAAGCGCGCCCCAATGAGAAAGATGGCGGCACCCTGAAGCCTTACTTGCAAACATGTATGCGTCTCCGCGCTTTTTTATTTTTATTATTTTTTCTCCTTGACTTTTCTTAACGACACACGTGCCTTCCACTTAGAATACTCGAATTTGAGCCGTTGACAATATGCGTTTTACGCGTGAAGGAGTTGCATACAATTATTCTGAATCTGGTTCAGTACAACGCGATTAAGACGCGAAAATTTTAAAACAACCCTTACAAAAATATGTATTAACTTTCTATTTAATTTTTATTTAAAAAAAAACGTATAAGGGCTATAGATATTCTAAAGAAAATGTACCCACTTTTCTACCCACTCGTTATAGCTTTTTGGCCGCTTTCTTTGTAGACTTTCTACAGAAATGAGCGTATGTAGGTCGGATATAAATTGTTAGAATTTGTATAGGAAACAGGTAGGGGATTCTAACAACGTTTTTGTCGCCTTTCTGCTGACAAGAGGACAGTTTTTTGTGAAAGCGATAAATAAATCTTGAACATTCATTTTAGGTTATTCCTAATGCATCCATGAAAGCATGCACTCGCCACTTGCCTTGTGCACATACGCAAATATTACAATACACACGCCACGGAGCACTTACAACACTGGTAATTCGGTAGTGTTGACCGCTCTACGGCCACATAGAGGCTAAACTTGAAAGGCAGTCATTTGAACGAGGACCACCTAGAAGAGAAAAATATTGCAAGCACGTTGCTTTTTTCTCGCCAATAATTTATACGAAATCTGTTTTTTATTAGTTTGACGAAAAATGCAGCCTTCACAAGGCGGTATCAACGTGGTGTGATGTCACTTCTCCTCACCGCACCTTATAACTCCATCAAGTTTATAGTCTATAAAACTTCTATAGGAATATGGTGATAGGAAGTCCATTAAAACGTGGTGATAGAAATTCTACAGCATTTCTATCGGCTGTATAACTCCGTTGACTTTTGATGAAATAAAGTCTAGAAAATTTATTGATAGTTTTCGATACGATGTGAATGAATAGGAGTTTGAAGAAGTGGCTAAAATGTGGACAGACTTTCTATAGACTGCCTAAAATATTTTTGTAAGGGAAGGGTTAAGGGGTTTAGTGTTCCCCGATTTCAACACTTGCAATCAGTTCGTCAAACGACGTCCCGTAGACAGACCGTTTCGTCGATACTGCAATGCTTCATCGACAAAATGTTTAATCCAAACGGTCTGCATTCGTTTCATTGACCAATTTTGTTATGTTTCGTCGACTGACGACACAACCTAAGATGATTTGTTTTGCTAGTCGGATTATAATATTTTAGATTAGCTGATTTACACCTTGAACGGTGTACGAAATTCTAGTGGGTGTCAATAGACCCTTTCCGAAATTCAGTCTGGCCACTTCGCTAACTATCATAACCTAAGAGTACTGTAAAACCCTTTAATGTTCGCGAGCCCTTAATTTTCGCGAATTTGGCGAATTGAAAATTCGCGAAATTTAAGGGCACGCGAAAATTTCGATCTTTAAGAATTTCAATGCAGGCATCTGGAATTCGCGAAATTTAGTGGCCGCGATTCTGTCTGTTGTGAAAGATTCGCGAAAAATAGGGGCCGCGAAAGGGTTTTACAGTATATCATCTATACATGCTAATGGCGGCCTTTGAAGGCTGGTGAAGCAAGAATACAAAGACGGGCACTGATGCCGAGCCTGAACATCCCAGACGTTAATTCGCTTGTTGTTTGGTGTCACCGTGGCGAGTCTTATAGGCTTTTATGCGCTACGCTTTTGAGGGTGTCATGTAAATCCTTGGAATGCCCAGCCTCGGCACGCCCCAGACAGCTCATGACGATACAATGTAAAGAATGTTATCAAGTTTTACTCAGCTAAGCACCTCGAACAGAGTGGTAGTTGCTTGACACCATTGAAGCTGAAACAAATAGAAGAAAAACACTGCTCAGCGAGCAACACCACAACTTTCGTACGCCTGCCGCTGACTGATTGGTACTAGATTTTAATCGTCATAAGCATACACAAATTTAGACTGATACTTGAGCCACTATTTGGAACTGAGTTTGTGAAATGGCCTATCAAAGTGAAAAATGCAAATACTTTAATCGTATACATATAAAGTCAGAATTACGGAGGAAGCATTTTCGCTCAGTTTGTATATAAATATACGTAAACATGCTTGTGTGTGTGTTAGTATTGTGTTAGGTTGTTCGACATACACACACACACATATGCAAGATATGATAGTTTATAGCAAAATTTAGCAGTTAACATTGCTTCGTAACGAACATAACTTCCAATAAGCCAAAACCACCACGTACCACATCACTCTAAGAAAAAAGGGTGTGTACGGGTACTCACCTCAGAAGAGTTATACCGTGTCCCATATGTGACTCTCCTGGGGTGTATATCGCATCCCCTCAAGTTGGGGATTTCAAGTACTCCCCAAATGTACGGGATCACTTAGCACCCCCCTCAAAGTCCACGGGCTTCAACCGACACCCCTTACTTAGGCTGCTGTCTGGCGCCATTTGTTACATTCCGCTACTTACGTTACATCCCTAATTAGATGAATTATTTGGAACCACTTACAACTCCCAGGGAGTCACATATCGCTCCTAAATAGGGTGCTTTTTGACGCCATTTGTTACACCCAGGTATTCATGTACAACTGTGTTAAAGCTCCACCAGCTCGCCTGTGTGGTGTGCATTGATTAAAGACATTTCATTACTTCGATTCCATGATCCAATTTCTCACAGCCTTTTCATCGTAAATTCAGTGGTGTAAAAAGAAAGCTGACCTGTATATTTTTGTTGATCACAAGCTCGCATATACAGGGTGATTTTTTTTATTCTTGCAGATTAAAAAAACAAAAACATGAAAGCTACACTTATGCGGTTTGTGCGAGTGAGTTATACACCCTGGGGGACATTATGTGTGTGGCTAATCTTTGCGATAAGTCGGCTAATTAATTAGAATTGAATAAATTAACTTTTTAATTAGTGAAAATAGACATATGGTTCCAATTAGAAACGTGCTGAGCGTCGTCCAAAACCCCCAAATCAGTCATTTTCAGAAAGACTTTCAGCGCGTGAGAAGCGTAGTAGTGCACTAAAGTTACCACTCGTGGAGCAGGTACAAGGCTAACGGTTGCGGTAAGGCGCCCGTGCAATTTTTCCGTCTCTTATCTAGCCCCAGCCTTGTACCTGCTCCACGAGTGGTAACTTCAGCGCACTACTGCGCTTCTCACGCGCTCATGCTTTCATGGTGCTACAAACACCTCGTTGGATTCTGTACGACCGTGAACGTTTGTAAAGCTTGTTTGGCCTCGATGCCGTGGCGTGCCGGGGAATGGTAACTTTTTTCAAAAACTATTACTGTGGTAAAAAAAAACAAAGAAAAACACAAAGGATGCATTGAACTTAAGTCGCTCACAGGATGAGAAAGATGGGGAGGTGTCCCGCCTCCTCCTCCTCTTACCTTCCGTCATGCTTTGGCTGTACGCGCGCTGCAGCCAAGCACGACGGAAGGCAAAAGCACGTGATGGAGGTCGGGCCTTCGATAGACGCGCCCTGCCGTTCTCATTATGCCACATGCTACTATAATTCTCGGGAATATTACGATTTGTGCGATATTCCGGCTGAAATAATTTTTTTATATAGTTTCGCTGAGACCTTTAGAGAGATGGCGCAAGCTGCGAATGTCCCCGAATGTTGGAGATGTTTGCTCCCGTGCGCCTTACATGGCGGGAATATGCGGTAGTCTTTTCCGGTCTCCGGGCCACCTTCCTGTTTTTTACGAGAAACACGCACGAAACAAAAAGAAAAGAAAACAAAAAAGAAGAGACACGAGGTTGGTGATTTTGCCAGGACTCCAAGAACAATGGATGTGTCTTTCTCGCTTCTTTCCTTTTTCTTTTAATATTATTTTTTTGTGCGTGTCTGCGTTGTAACTTCCAATCTCTGCACGGTCTTTAAATAAAGAAGAAAAAAAAAGAAGAAAAGGAACAAGCGATGAGAAGAAAGGATATAGTAAAGTCCTGGAAACTAGTTGGACGTTGGCTTTTTCCAGGCATATGCAGCTGATTCATTTTTTTTATTTCTGCGCGACATTTTTTATTTTTTTATTTGCATAACGTCTTTTGTACACGCGAGCCAGAGTTTTCCCTTTTTCGAGTTTCTCAGTTTAGGTGGGATACATGTCCGGTAGTGCTGCGATAAAACAGCTCTATGTGCCCCTTATGTTGTAGAAAAAGAAAAAATAAATTGCTGAGTCAGTGCGCCGTTGCATGAGCTGCCCGCTGCCGTTGTAGCTGTTAGGAGCCACGCAGCCTGTAACGCGCTACGGGTAACGCCGTTACTTTTAAAGCGTCACGCAGTACCCACATCATTCCCGTCCTAGAAATGAACATTTTACGTTTTTAGGGAACCAATAAAATCTAAAGATATATGTGTCTTTTTTAAAAATTTAAGTGGCACGAAATATTACACTTTGGAGGTCATTCGAGGTTTGTGTTAACGGTGCTTGGATCCGAGTGCGTTTTGTCCGCGTTCGGGTGGGACTCCCGTTCAACCTGGTAGAGGCCTAGCCAAACGTTGACGCGGCACTCTTATGGAATCTGTATTGGCCTCCGATGGGTGACGTAGAAAATTCAGATCTGAGGCCTTGTTTTAGACGTTGCCTCGTTCTCTCCTCATTTGACGTGCGCAACGAGAAAGAGGAAAAGATTTTCGGACCTGCTGGAGAACTGGCAATTCTACGGCCTTTAAAGACATCCTTTTTTTTTTTAGCCATGGGTTTATTTTTATAGAGTTAGTTCCCCAGTTCGTCTGTATATTTTTTTCCTCCTTTTTTATCATTTTTATTACGAACGATCTTCTACGTCTTCATGACGACGAAATGCCTGGCACCAGCTTGCGGACGACGGCATCGAGGAATCGTTTCGCGGGAACCAACGAGCCACGTTGATGTTTGTCATTTTCGGGGGCGTGAGGCGTGAGATTGCATTGGATCCCGACACACACCCGAACGCTGCCAAGCACTCGGGTTCGATACGCGCTTCGCCGAATTCTCGCCAAACGCCGACACCGGTCTGGTAGAACACGTTGCTCGAAAAAGAAAGTGATCAGTTACCATCAATTGCAATTACTGTCGGTTAAAAGTATCCAATTATATTGCCGTATTTTCCGGGCTATAGTCCGCGAACTATACATGTGTAAAAGTTGAAATTTCTGCCTGTGCGGGCTATCTACGCATGCCAACTTTACAGAAATTTTGTTTTTCAAGATCGTTTATTGTGACGAGACGTGACGGAATTTGTGAACGAAAAAGAGTACGTTAATGATGATTTATGTATATTACGAGCTTCTTTGTGAGCTAAGAAAGCAGACATCTGTCAAGGTGTGCCGTGTATGAGAAGATTTTCGTGTCGACTGAGAACCAGGTGCGGACTATGCACTCTGAAAAAAAAAAAGCCCGTGCGTCTACTTTCCGCACAACACTCGGAGAGCCAATCAGCGCAACTTACGGAGGCAGCTCAGCGAATGACGATGCCGAAACATATGTTTAGACCATAAAACGCAGTCTGAGTTGTGACATTAGGCAATGCAAGCGTGACGTTTTGCATTGCTTAATGTCACAACTCAGACTGCGTTTTATGGTCTAAACATATGTTTCGGCATCGTCGTTCGCTGAGCTGCCTCCGTAAGTTGCGCTGATTGGCTCTCCGAGTGTTGTGCGGGAAAGCAGACGCACGGGCTTTTTTAGAGTGTACCCCGGAAAATACGGTACTCGATTACTTGAGAAGAAAAGTAACTGGCCGTTGCTGATAAAGTAACATCTAGTTTTCCGAAAACTTCAGATTTGTTCTGCCGGTTTGAAAACTTTCGCGCTGTGCATCGTTGGATTAGAAATTCAGCGAACCAATTCATCCACCAATTTCGGCAAGCCTTTCTCCCGTCGAAGACTTGCTTCGAAGATTCCTTGATAGAAAAGGTGCACAAAGGGCGCCATTAGAAAGGGGAGGAAAAAACGGTAACGGTTAAGTAATTGTAATAAATATAATTATAACTAATAATAATAATGTTACATAAAAATTCAAAGGAATAATCAGTAACAATCTGATTACTTCTGAAAGTAATCAGATTACTGCTGCGATTACTTTTCACTAAATGTATTCCAATGATCACAAAATTACTCACAAAAGTAATGGAATACGGGTAATTTGATTGCATTTAAGGATTACCGTACAAGGATGGCTGACAACGTATCACTCGTTCAGTGTAAGCTCAAAACAGATGGCGTGTGCTTTCGGAAGAGTCATATTGCGAGATTGACTTGGACTGGATGGGTGGATGAATGCATGTTAATGGCTATACCCTTTGAAACGGGCGGTAGCTTGCGCCACCTATAGCCTAAGTCTGAAAATACAACGATATGATTCCTCCCGCCCTTCTAAGTCAGTCTCCTTTCTCACTTTCTTTGTAGCCAGATCTGGCAGTACCTAACGATTCCTTTTTTCGGCGCTCTTGAAGGATGCTCTTGGTGTTCGCCATATTGCGAACGATGACGTAGAGAACAAAAACGAAACGTGTTCGCGACCCCTTTCAAAGTCGCGGCGAGGAATTCTTAGATGGGGTTGTGATAGAGCGTCTCATTCAAAGGCGATGAAAGTGCTTAAAAAATGAGGGTGACATTTTAAGGTATGTAATGAATGTCCAGAAAATAAGTAGAAATGTTTAATTAAAGGTGCAATATTAGCACAAAAAAAAAGCTTTCAAGAGGAAAAGAAATAATTACTTTCGTATACGCATACCCTGTATATGCCCACTTTATCTGATTGTACATTCAAGATTATTGGGGTTCTAATTCTTATGCGGGATAGCAGCGTCTAAATGTCGTAGCAGTAGATATCTACTCGTTCAGTAGAACTGTGCCAGGATGTTTCGTACTTGTATGCTGAATTGTGATAGAGGAGGGTAAAGGCCGAAGCAGCTCAAGCGCGAAAAGAGCCAAGTCTGCGAGTGCATGCAAGAGAACGGTCGGAGCTTCGCCGCCGCGCCGCTCTACAGGAACACCGGCAGATACATGATATGATATGTGGAAACACGAGGAAGGCACCGTCCTCAACCTCTCACATAATGGCGGCTTTACTGGACGGGCGGACCCGAGGGTCGTGCGATTAAAATGAAGTCCCACGGAGCTGGAGCGTTGTTCACAAAACAAATGTAGAAAAAAAAATAAGAAGAAATTGTAACATGTGACTGTTAAAGGCGAGCGGGTTGAACATGAATACATAAAATTGAAAGAATAAAACACGGAGGACAGGTGTGCTTGTCCTTCGTGTAGTTATTCTTTCAAGTTTATGTAACATGTGAGTTTCTAGCGATATAGTTATCTCATATTTTACTTTGTTGCGTGCCCTGACCCCTTTAACTCGATCGTCGGATGGTTGAGGAAAGGATGATGACTCAAGCTGAAGTTTGTTGTACCAGAGTTCATAAATGAATATCAATCTAGCTATTCGCGACTCCAGCAAACTATAAAGGGCGCGCTGGTCAGGCAAGATGGCGGACGAAAGGAGGTCGTTTTCGTCGTTCAGCACGCGGACCACCATAAATATTTTGCACTGCAGCGTAAAATCGGAATTAGAGATGAAAGCAAAGCGATTCTTCAACGATAGTTACCTTCTTCTAGTCAGTGCGTAGGAATGACACGGCGGAAGCATAAAAATAATTACTGGGAACGATGTTTGTTTCTATGCTGCCTACGAGAACCAAGCAGCGATAGCAGACGACAGAGTCGAAACGACCTCCTCTCTGAGCTTCTCGGCGTTGCCGCTACGCGGCGTCGATTTAGCTGGAGTCGCCAATAGCTTCCTGCGAGATTTTGTATGAGGCATAATTCTGTTCTATTCAGATTTGTAGGGGAGTACAGATGTCGAACTTCCGATTGAACATGAGTTCGTGGCACGGGACAGTGACAGCCACCCGCAGCATCCCGGTCTGCATACGCATTCGGCTTACAGCGCGTAACGTAACGTCAGTACTGCTTGACTGATGAAACGGTGTTTTCACCTGCGTCACGCGGTAGTAATTAAACGAGTTCAACGCCGCCGGCACAACACCTGCACCGCAATCCAGAAGAGTTCAACGATGCGTGATTTTACATAGTGCGACTTCGGCCTCACGTGAATCCGGGCTCGGGGCCGTCTGCCAATACCACCTCGAAGACAAGGCCTCCGCATGACGTCATCGTTGGTGGACTCTCGACCCGCGAGTTAGGCGGCGCTGCGTAGGTTCACTAGTGATGACGTTTGTGCGAAGAAAGGCGCAGGTCTTGTCTCGTAGGTTCTATTGCATCAACACACACCACACACCGAACCCCTGCTCCGAAAAGAAAATTCGGCCAGAGAGAGCGCGATTTAACAGTGGACATCGGAAGCCCCGAAACGAGGAAGGCGACAACGACGCCTGGCAAGCTCACGTGGCAGTCGCGTTTCCCCGCGCAATAATAATAAGAAAAAGAAAAGAGCGCGCGCTGCGACCTCGGTCATACGGCGTTGGCGCCAGAACCGCGCGTTATCGGGCGCGGCCTTCCCAGCGGTGACGTCACTCGGTCGGGAGGCGGGGCCCGAACCGCGGCCCGACCAATGGCGCGCGGGGTGCCCAAGGGCGGCGCGCTCGTTGCATGCGGAAGCCCCTCGACGTCGCAAAAATCTTGTCGACGAGGATGCAGCCGCCGTCGTCGTCGTCGGAGCACGGACGGCGGGGGAGCAATTTGGCGGCGGCAATTTTCTCGCCGGGGGAACGGGGACGGGAGTCCCCTTGACCCCCGACCCGGCGCCGCGGACACGCTCTGCTGGGCGAAGCCCCTAATTGCGCCCCCTGACGTCAGTGTCACCGTCGCCGCGGTCGCACGCACGGACTCGCTCGCTGCCGTAGGGGCGACTGCCTCGCGGTGGCGGAAGCGGCCCCTCAGAAAGCTGCTAGGACTAACTAGGCCCAAGTCGTGCGTCCGAGAACGAGAAAAAAACCAGAGTCGCTGCGCTCGCGGACGCAGAGCACTCGTCAGAGCCGGTTAGGCTTAGCCACTGATAGCAGACGATCGGGAGATCGTGTGCTTTTTATCCTCTGCGACCGGGAACAGCAGACGACGGATACCACGGCCGGATTCAGCTTCGATTATTGAACAAGCGGATCCGATCGCCAGGATTCAGACTTTCGGGGAGGTGTCCGTTAGCGTATATATCGGACGTCCGTTCAGCGTTCGAGGGCGTAAACGCAGTAGCAGACGTGCGAACGTGACGTGACGTACTGCGCCGTCCATCGGAGGGTTCGTGCGTTAGGCTTAGCTAGGCCTAGTTTATAGGATGCCCGCGAACCTAAACTCGGGGGTGGGAATCGCAGTTGGACCTGTCTCCGCATGCACCGCGCGGAGTATTGTGCGGAGATGGCAGGAGCGACGGCGCGTCGGCTCGTCCGCGGTGGCGGCGGTGGCTGCTCGCCCGCTTGCTTTACGAGCCACGCCGCTTCTCAGGGCGAGAGAGCGTAGTATCGGCGCCGATATTTCTCCCCGGGTGAAATATGAAAAGGCGCATTGTCTGACGGGGGCCCTTGGCGGAAGGCAGCTGCGGCTTGGCGGCGAGCGGCATAAACTAGACGGACCGATATCCGAGTCGCTGGCTGGCTCGCGCGGGGTGCTTGGCCGCTGCGGCCGACGGAAGTGGTCGTGGGAATCCGGCGACGCTCGCCGCCGCCGCTACCGCAATGGGCGAACGCGCCGTCCTTGTGTTGTGTACCCGCATTTTTCATGCTGCTCTGCGCGGACCTAAATGGTGAAAGGAGACTCCTGGGCACAAGTTCGGGGAAAATGCCAAGTAAAACCGGGTTGCAGTCGATCAAGAATAGCAAAAGTAAAACTATTTCAACGGTTTCGCGCTACGATGATGCCGTAAGATACATGTCAGGGCCAGTAGTTATTTAATTGTTTACATTGGTCTTGAAATGAAATGGCATTATAATTGGTGACAATATGGCCGTGTTTGCAGTCATTGATACAGAGTGCTAAAGGAGAAAAGTGTTAGTCCAGCATTGAAATGGTTCTATTTGGCAAGAGTAATAATTGTGTCTATGTTTGTACAGCCGGAAGTTCGTCAGCCTCAGTGGGCGTACGGTGTCTCGGGTGTAGATGAGCAATTAAGCCAGTGCAGTACAACTCGCTAGCCTGGGGTCTCTAACGTGCACCACGCAGTAGTGATACACGACCGCACGCCGGTTATACGATGCTCATCCAGGTCGAAACGGGATGGGGCGGGGATTGAACCCAGGGCCCCCGAGTAGGGGGCTCTGCAGCTTGAGATTTCTCTCCTCGTGCTTCGTGATGGTGAGCGCTATCTTCGTTTCAGCTTATGTACAAGCCCAGCCGGTGCTACACGCACGAGCTCCGGGCTTTCGGCGTTCCTGCCAAACACGCGCGCTCGTGCAGCGCAAGCATGCACTGTTCAGGGCCACATGCTCGCGCTCGTAACATCGGCTGAGTCTGGACTTAAGCTGAAACGAAGTATAGCCCACTCGGCTACAGATCCCCCTTTTGCATGAATGATCTAGCCTGAGCGATGTGAAACGGGCTGGGCGGCAATGGATATAGGTTTAACATGGGAATAGACTTCGTGAGATAAGCACAATCTGGTCATTTTTCTTCTTTATTCTAAAAGTGAGAGATACATTTTATTTTTTAACAAGGAGACACTAGCTTTGGGTGAGTGATAGTTGTTGCGTATGAAGCGAGCTGCTTTGTTCTGAACGGATTCTAGTCTCGAGATAAAGTTATTTTGATGGGGGTCCTGTGTGTTCTGTATGCAAGCAGTTTCGCTCAAGGGGAGCAAGATATAATGTTTGTCTAAGGAAACCAAGTGTTTTCAGCGTTTTATTTGTTCTATGTTCATTTATGTACTCGTTCCATAATACTCTGTCTTTGAAATGTATGTTCGAATCCTTGTATGATGATACTTTTTCCAGTTGTTGTGATAGTAATGAGTACCCTGTAAGCGTTCTGTTGGAGGATTCAGTTACTGACCCTTGTTCGCATTTGCGAGCGTTAATGTTCATCAGCCACAGGGAGAACCATGACGATTTAACATTCATATCCTCTCGAAGAAGACTGTAATCATTGCGTGTAGCGATTTTCATGTAAATGACGCAAGCGTCCGCGAAAAGTCTAATTGCGGATTTTAGAGCAGAAGAGAGGGAATTATATAGATTGTAAATAATGAAAGCCCGGGGACACACCGGATGCAACGGTAGTCGAACGCGATGTTGAGTGATTCATTTTTACTGCTTGCTTTCTGTTTCCAATAGAAAAATGATAGTATCCAATTTAAAGCTGATGGATCAATCTGTAGTTTTGAGAGTTTGATAAGAAGGGGATAATGGGGAAAAGTGTCGAACACTTTGGTAAAATGAATAGTGATCATAATCAGTCTGAGCAGTAAGGTGAGTATTAAAGCGAAGGTCTGTTGCGAATTCAAGCAGTTGAGTATAGTCGCGAGTGACCTTTTCTAAATTCATGTTGGCTGGCAAAATAAAAAATAAAAAAGTTACAAGCGTCTAGAGGGGTTATGATATGATATACAAAACATGTTCCACGAGTTTGCATGGCACACGGGTGACCGGGACAGTGCGATACTAAGGGGCTTTGTCGGCCACCAATTTCTCATTGAAAAAGTTTAGAAAAATTATTTTGACTCGAAAGAGATAAAGGGAAGCATCAAACTTTGGCATCTGGTGCGAACCGCTAGCGCTACATCTGTATGGACATGTGTCAGTCCGGTGATGCTTAGTTTCCATTCTTTCACCATTAAAAGCACTTTTCTTTTTTGGCGCCCTGTGTATACATGGGATGACCCCCGTATAAGGGCGTGAGCATATATGTATTTTTTTATGAGAAACATGGTGAAACGTGGAGGTTGATATGAAAATTGGTGAAACGGGGGTATATTCGCTCTAAACCAGTGGTCTCAGCACCCCGGCTTGCGGGCCAGATCCGGCCTGCGGAGGCGTTCTTCCCGGCCCGCGGATGTCCGCTGTCTTTCCAGTGACGCCCGACTCCCAACCCTCTGCTACCAACGCAAAAATAAAAAGACAATAGATAAGCGCTTGTAGAACAACTTGGCGCCGCGACACGTACGCCCCAAAAGCGGAAACGAAGATATCAGAAAGAACGAGAGAAAACTGAAGTGTTGTGCGAATATTCGATTTTTGAATATTAATTCCGAATTATACGCTATTTCATATTCGCTTCGAGATGACCTGTGATTTGCGTATTTTTCGAAGTGTTGACCGCAGCGGCCGGTTATACCCGTTGAGTGCGCTTCTTACCGAGCACCGGTGCACTGCGGAGAAGCAATACCCGCGAAGCGAGATCCGCGGGTGTTGCTTCTCCGCAGTGCACCGGTGCTCCTTCGGGGGTGTTGCTTCTCCGCAGTGCACCAGTGTTCGTTAAGAAGCGCGCTTAACGGGGCTAGCCCGCCCCGGTCAACACTTCGAAAAGTACAAATATGGCAGTCAAAAAAAAGCTAAAAAGGTTATTGAAAAAAAAATTAGTTTGAGGCGAATTTGTGCGTATTTTCGTCCTGTGAATTTGAATATCACAAGCATTTGGCCCGAACGCATGCAGTAACGTATGCAGACGCGGGAAAAGCCGAAAAACTAACCACCGGGTGTGACGTAGCGTGCCGTTTGTGAGGGATCGCGGGCCTGACGAGCCCGCCTTAACCTCACCCCATACATATATATACATATATACACATTTCAAATATGCAGAGGATAGAACCGTACTGGTCAAATGAAAATAAGAAATAAGAAAGCGCAGAAGAGCAAATAATTTTTCAAAAACTTTTGCTGAAAAAATATATATTTGCTTTTTTGCGCTTTCTTTTTCTTATTTCCATTTGACCAGTACGGTTATATCATCTGCATATTTGAAATATTACTCGTCAGAGCCCTGCAAATGACGAAGAAGCATCCTTGTGATATAGTATCTCTCTATCTCTCTATATATATATATATATATATATATAGTATACTTACTTACCTATCTTATTTGATTCGTACGGTTCCTATATACATATGGTTCATGAAGCAGTGTTGACTCCGGCTACCGCGGGGGTGTCTTAAGGAAGTTGTACACACTATGTAGCATATGAAGACTTCGCCGAACATCAAGGAAGCTCAGAGAAGTGTTCGCTCAAGAGTTCGTTCACGCTTGCATATCTTGCCTCTCCTTTCTTCTTGCATCATACCCGACCACCACCTTCAAATGTGATAAGCTGCCCGAGCTCCTTTTTATGTTCATTTTGTTTTGCGAGACAGACCCAACGATTGCCGGCGCCGAGGAAGTCTTTTCCTGCGTATTTTCTGTCATGTGCAATTTTCTTGTTGATATTTCTTTTTATTTTTGCCTAGAATCGACCCCCTAAAATGCCTCTTCTGTCATGTTTGCGAATGGTTTGCTCGCTGATTTTTCTCGTTACTTCGACTTTCGTTAAGCTACTGGCATGAGCCGCTGGACAGCCTCTGACAACCGGCGATATTCGCATTCAGCCATGATATCATGTCGAGATTATCCTGTTGTGCCCGAGAACATCAAGAGAAACCTTCTAAACCTGTTGTTTAAAACGCTTAAATTCTTTTTCCGCTTGAAAGAGACGTCCCTAACCTCTGTAACCCCCTGGATAACGTAGGATAATCACGCTGACGGCATGATACCTAAACAAATGTCTGCTTTTGTGACCCTATAATTTAGTTATCATTGCAGTTGAGATCAGTGAATTCTGTGGTTCAAGCGCAGTGACTGTAATGAATTGTTTCAACGTTTAAGAAAAACAAAATGGGGCTTACAAAAGGTATTATGTCGTCTACTTCTGTATACGCTGCAGGTCTGCTAGAGGTGCCACTGTCGTCATTCGAAACTACTTGCAATGGCTTGCGAAGGAATTTCCAGCACTATAGCCTTTATCTATTTGCTAATAGTATCGTAGGGTCTTCGAACAGGACTGCACGAATAGATAGAAAAATTTATCCACTCACCAGCCCTAGTCACTTAGTGACCAGAGCTGGTGAGTGGATAAATTTTTATTTATTCACTGGGCGCCAGCTATCAATATGTGCGGGCACCAGGGCGCACAGATGAGATTAATGAGGTGCACCCAGAGGTTTTGGAGGCGGTGGTACTCCTTTTCCAAAGTGCTCGGGAGAGGGTGGGGGGGGGAGGTGGAAAGCCCGGCGGCACTGCCCCCCCCCCCCCCGGGAAACTTCCGGGGGGGGGGGTGGCTCGGGCTCCAGAGCGCCCCCGTAGTCGGCGCCTATGGGCCAGAGGATCGATAGTCGAGTATCGCAGCTCGAAGTTCGTGGAGCGAAAACTCGCGCTGCAGAACCCAGGGGGTTCCTGGGTTCGATACCCACCCCTGCCCGTTTCGAGCTGGATGAGCATCGGCGTGCGGTCGTGTATCACTACTGCCTGGTGCACATTAAAGTCCCCCAGGCTGGCACTCGTACTGCACCGGCTAAATTTATCGTGTATACAACTGAGACACTAAACGCCCACTGAGGCTGACTAACTTCCGGCTGGCTGTCCGAACATACACGTCAACCAAATTATTAATAAGCAACTGGCAGGTAGATCAATAAATAAATACAAAAAGAAATAGGCGAGATTGAAATGACGATCAAAGTCCCAATTTAAACCGGGCCTTAAATCAGCTAAATTTTTGTTTGTTCTTCCCCACCCTGCGGACGACGAGGACGGCGACGGGAGGGCAACGTCCCGTGCCGTGCTTGCCCGGGTGTCGTCCCTGGGAATCCGGGGCTCGGGGCGGCTCACTCCGCTTGACCGCTGCCGCCGCGCACCGGAAATCGTCACGTAATTGCCGGGGCCCTCTGACCCTCCTCGTGGCCACGCCGGGGAGACGCGGCGCTATAGCGCCGTCCGTCCTCGGCGCCGGATGCGGAATAGAGCGCACCCTGTGCCGTGCGCGCCGCAAAGGGCTCGCTGCTCCTTTTAACCGCGCATGGTCCTTCTTACTCTGCCGCTTCTTGCAACGTCGAGCGTGTGCAAGAAGACCCTTCCAGAAACTGCGTTGCCGCGCGCCGCCATCTTTGTTTACTGGGCTGTGCAGCGCGTTCTGAGCACGGAGCGGTTGTTGTCTGCTGTGAGATGCCAAAAGCCGCGCATGTGTCCACGGCCCAATGATGCGGCATTATTTCGCCCGGGCGATTGATAGGCGCCGAAAAGTGAATAGTCGTTCGAGAAATTCGCACCCACGCTGGGCGCCAAATGTGGTGCCCAACGTGGAGTCGATATTTTACGCGCCAATCCCCCATGGAAAAGACGCCGGAACAACTAAATTTAAAAAAAGGGTTAGAGTTGTTTTAGTTTACTTCCTGATGTCGCTCGCAGTCTTGAATTGACCGTCTCTCAGTTCGTGGCACGAGGTGCAGATCAAGTTGTCAATGTCGTCGTTGTCGTCGCCTCTCGTGATCTCCGCAAGTTTGAGGGTTAGGGGCCACTGTCACACCATTTCACCTTTGACGAATGAAAAGTATTAGTACAACGGGCGATAATTATACCGATCAATCGCCAAAACGACCTCCAAAATTCGTTCGTGCGCAAAATAGTCTTGCATCGTATAGAAGCACTCCTGAGGCATATTCTACATACATATATGGTCATTCGGCGTCGGCCGCTTTGTCTCAAGCTAGTCATCAGGGAGAGATAGGGTTTTTAAATAAAATATTTTGGGATTCGGGATTTTCACGTTATATTTAGAAACATACAAGCATAAGTAACAATAAATAGCATTGATCTGTGTGAATACGTATAGAGTTTTTTTTATTTTTTTAATGAAGTACACAAGCTAGAATCGGAGCATGGTACAAAACCTCACATGTTTGTTTTTCGAAAATTTTGCGCAAGCCCTTTTGTTTACATAATATACTGCGTCCGCAGAATCTTATTTCCATCCTAGATCTGTTCGGTCTGGGGTCAAATCTGAATTGAGATAATGTTCTCTCAACATCACAGCTTACATACATTTGCAAAACACAGTAACATCACTTCAGCTCGTCTGGAACAGAATATCTGCCGTTCCTTTCGAAACATAGTTTTAACAATAATTTCTCACCCTTCTTCTATATTTTTTTTGCGCTGGTTTAAACGGAAAGGGAAGAAGGCTAAAGGATACTTCACATTGGACATCATAGACAGTATAGCGGTCCCAGCCACTGTTAGGGCGAAGGGGGGGGGGGAGTGGTCCAATTATAGATTTTGGGAGGAGGGGGGGAAGGGGCGATAATCCAGGCGGCGGGAGAGACCACGAGAGAGAGAGTCGTAAGCGTACGGCGTCCAGGAGATTATGCCGGCCATCGCAGCCATGTTACATGGTGCCGCATATTTACCAAAAAGACCCAAAAGCGTCGGATTACATTCTCCTCTAAAGAGAGATGACATGAATTTGAAATAATTTGTGAGGGGTGGCTGGTGTACGTACATCTTCGGAGTCAACTCGCCACTTCTGGCGAACAAGAGTGCTTCCGTATTCTTCAAACAAGCGTATGAAAGAAAAAAGGAAAAAAGGAGCGTTGATTATTTGGAGAGAGAGAGAGAGAGAGAGAAGTAGGCGTTTATTAAAACAGTGATGTCAACCAGCGCCTAGTGCTGGTTTGCTACACTATGTAATGAACGGAATAACAAAAAATAAAAAGGAGTAGAGAAAGGTAAGAAAAAAATGGATATAAAGGAAGTATAAGAGAATATAAAAAATGATACGAGGGAAAAATTAAAAAATAAATGGACACGTGAGTGTTTCAACGGCAAGCGTCATTTATACCACTTCAGTTCACTTTAGAACATCAGCCTATGCTGTAAACGAGTATTCTTCAGAAACTTCAGGAGAGCTTCTGTGGCCTTCTAACCGTCAGAAGATGTCATTATTTGGGGAATGTTAGCCGCTGGGTGCGCACGGCGAGTGAGCCGCTGCAGGGCCGAGAGTCGCCACTCTTAGCGTTACGCTATATTATTCAATGTTATGGGGACGTCTCGTACGCTCCTCGTCGCCCCTGCAGGCTATGGCATCCTATAGATGAGAAGGCCGTAGGGCTGGAATTTTTACGTCACCGAGTGGAGGGCCAGTCCGGGGCACAGATTGGACCCAAGTACCGCGTCGGTTGGGACTGGTGTTCAGTCAGTGCCCCGTACTGGCCTCCAATACGTGACGTAGCGAACATTTAAAAAATGGGGTGTGGGAATGTTTATACAGCCTGAACTTAGTCTGCCTCAACGGGCGACTTGTTTCCCAACTGCCATCATCATCATCATCATCTATTTATTATTCCTTGAAGGCTCAGGGGGCAATATACAAGGAGGTGAACGCTTCAAAAACAAACGACACAACTATTCATCAAACAAAAACACGCTGTAATCTAGTTAAAGGTCAGAAGAAATAAAACTAATGGCTGCAGAAAATTTCTTAGTGTCAGATAAGGAAACAATTACGTTACGCAGTGAGTTCCAGGCAGTCGTCAATGGCCAATGGTAAAGTAGATATTTGGTTAGCTGTAGATGAGAAATTTAGCCAGTGCAGTACAACTACAGTGAACTAGAATATAGGGGTAGTGGAGAAAGCGTCGGCGCCGACCCATTGGCTGTGTGAAGCCAGAAGTGTAGACTGGGCCGCGAGCGGCGCTGTTGTCGAAATCCGAGGATCTTGGCTACCGTAACATGGGGTGTACGTCGCGTACGTTCTCAGATGGTTCCTGTGGTGTCTGCGGGTCGTTTTCGCGATTTGTTTTCGTGAAATGTCAAGGGCGCATTGCGGGATTACATTGGTTCGAGTCTTGTCGCTAAGCAATGAAAACGAAGAGAAAGAAGATCGTCCTCCTGCGCTGAAGCTTTGAATAAGCTGTAGCGCCCTCGTTTTGGGTAGTACAAGCTCACCTGATTGAGCATCCCACTACTTATGGCACGTTGGTCGAGCTTTTTTAATTCTGCCTGGTGCTGAAGAACGAAAAACACCTTTGGACGCCAAAAATCGGCCAGACTCAACGCCGCAAGACAATCAAAAGTGACAAATTCATGACACCACCGCTAGGGTACGCGTCTATTCTCTCTGGGTGGTGACGTCGAAACACCTGTGTCGCGACGCTTTCATTTTTCTTTTTCTTTGTCATGTCTACTTTGGAACGCGTGAAACCGCATCTCATGGCTCGCGCTTTTAGCGTCTTAGCTTTGACGGCGTTCGGATTTTTGTTGTTTCTTTATATTTTGATCGTGATCTCGCGCTCCGCACCAGAGCAGGAACACTTCTGCATGCCTGGCAGTTTGAGACGCTCAAGTTTGTACTACCCAAAACAAGGCCTAACAAGTTCCTTTTTGCAGCACCCCTGGGCAACGCAGGAGGCCCATGCAGATCGTGAAACCCCGGATGACAATGCCAGCAAGTAACTAAACATGACAGAGATCGAAAAACTGGCCAAAAAGCAGAGTCATGCACGAATAACCGCTGAAGATCGCTACGCGTTTCTGGCGCGAACTTCGCCAGCAGGATGCTCCGAACCGAACACCAGCGCTACCTGCATCCACACGGAAGTACCACCTGGATGCCGGCTATTTTTCCACTACTTCTATTCTAGTTCACTGTAAATAACGCTAGCATGGGGTATTTAACGTGCACCACGCAGAGGTATCACGACCGCACGCCGGTACGATACTCATCCAGATCGAAACGGGCAGGGGTGGGGATCGAACCTAGGATCCGTCACTGTTCGCACGTGTGCATGTGAGGCGCGAGCTTTCGCTCTACACATAAGCATTTTAGCACGAAATGTGTTTTATCAGCCGACTTTCTTGAGAGGTTCTGTAACGCTCGGTTGTAACAGCCGGCTGTAACCGAAAACCGAACCCCGAAAAGCGCACGCATATAAAGAACCATGCAAAAAAGTCTCGAGTTACCATATGCAGGATTTGAACTCACTACCATGAGATTGTGAGCCGAGTGCTTTGCCGACTGAGGCGATCCAGGATCGCTGGTCGGAGGACGCGAAAGCGAAAGTATTCACTCGGCGAGCGCGGCCGAGCGCTTCGCGGCCACGCAAAGCGCTTCGCGGCAACGCACGCGCTTCGCGGCAACGTAAGCGCTTCGCGGCCACGTCGAGCGCTTCGCGGCCTTTCCTGTTCTGCTGCGACATCTTACGGCGTGTTAGAAATAAGAGCGAATCTTCGGTAGGCGGTGCCTTTCAGAAAGACCTTTTCTTCTTCCCTGGGGGCCTATCATACATTCTGTGCTTGCCAGACTTTGTCAGCATGATCAGGCTCGTATAATTTTTGGGTGTCTATGTAGGTGTATACTCATATAGGATTCGAATGAAATGCGAACAGTGATGGAACTTCGAGCTTACTATACCGGTGCGGCTTGCAAGCATGGGTTGTGCTTGGCGAGGTTCACACACATCGGAGTAGGGCGCTGCGAGGTTGTGCGTCCCACTCCGATGTGTTTGGACCTCGCCAAGCACAACCCATGCTTGGAAGCTGCGCCGGTATAGTGGGATCGAAGTTCCGTCACTGTTCACATTTCATTTGAACCCGATGGTATACGTGTAAACAGTGTACTGCCAGTTTAACTAATTGTTTCAACGCAACCCCGACGCTTTCCGCACGGGACTATATCGCTCTTACAAAAAAAGGTACCAAAAGGAGGTAGCAGACCGCCCTTACCACCCTCCTCATGGACAAGAGGAAGCGCTTCGTTTGTTCCTTCCTCAGACGCGGCAGACACTACCGCCCTCTGTTAACAATGCGTTGCTACAAGGTAAAGTTCGCCGCGAGGGAGCAACAACGAGCGGAATGTTACCTCCCAGGGGGTGCACCTGTTTGGGCGCTGCGATTGGCTGTGGAAAGGCGCAAACGAGAGCGCTAATTGGCCTCCTCGTATGACACGTCATTCTTCGCGCATGCGTGGGCGAGCACCCACCCGGCATCGAGCGCGTTCCCCGCCGGTCATTACGGTCTTTCTTCGTTGAATTCGAACGTTCGAAGGAGGCGTCCCAGCGCAGGAACGTTCTTTATTGTTTTGTTCGGCTCACGTGACTATATAATATGTGTGATAGACCGATACTGAATCCGTTATATCACAGTGCGCTTATTTCGATTCTGGTTTGTACAAGACTCAGTCATTTGAGTCCACCTCAATGAAGCTTCGCTATTCCAAGCAGTGTTCCAAGCATTCACTGTTATTTGCCGAGTAGACACTGACTTTTATGCACTTTTTGCGATAATTTTATTGACTGTCGCGAACTAGAGCCCCAAAAGTCTTGTTCCAAGTGCCTTTATTGCGCTTAGTGGTTTCATCTTAGAACTTTCATAAGATGGCTAGTCTGGCCATTGCTTTCTTTGTCATTCTGTTTGTGACAGCCACAATAAAACACTGTCGCTTACTTTCAGAACTATGTGCCATCTCCATCTATTATAAGGCCCACCCTTGAAGCATGTACTATCACAACCACAAAGGGCCATATTACATTCCTTTAGGGGGTAAAAGTGATCCCATCAATGTGCACTTAACCTGTAATAAGGTGGTGAACCGGGCCAGTTGGTTGGCGTTGTACATGATAAAGAAAACAGCTCAGAAAGCGCGGACTACGAAGGAGAACAAAACGACAGGACAGCACCTGTCCTGTCGTGTTTGTTCTTCGTGGTCCGCGTTTTCTGAGCCGTTTTCCCCATCGTGTACATTTAATTCCAAAAAGGGTCATAGTTCCTCCATAAAGGGAAAAATTTGAAACTAGGGTCGTGCACTATTGCCCCCAAGAGGGGCAGCTGTTCCCACTATATGGAGCTAAAACCAGCCCCCTTTAGCAATTGCTGTTGCCTCCAAAAGGAGGTAAAATCAGCCCCTTCAGATATGTCGTCTTACCTCTGAAGGGGGTTGAAGTTTCCCCTAAAGGAGGTAAAAGCCGACCTCAAAACGATGCACTTTTCATCCCAAAGGAGCTAAGGTCCCCTCAAAAAGAGGCAATGTTGCACCCTAACCCAGGGGGTTAAGTTTGCACCCTCGTTGCAGGGGGTAACGCTACCCTTAAAGGGGTTGCCCTGTGTGCATGTCAGCTAACTCCTTAAAGGGGCCCCGCAATATTATTTAGGCGTCTACCTTTTTGCGGTTTCCACGTCCCTCGGAGTTCGGGGCAAGCCAGCGGGCACGGAGAGAGTAACTAAATATCAGTGCGTCATATTTTAACCGGACGACGCGGAAACCTCCTCCACCGACGAGGGACGACCCGCGATGCCGAAAGCGCGCGAAATGTGACGTCTTTGGTCCTGGGCTTACTACTGGTCAGAACCGCTAAAAGCTTCTTTTTTGTCGAAATACAAAATATAAAGTGGCGCGAACCGTTTCAATTATTTATAAAAAGTAGTTTTGTTCACTATTTTAGATCAGAAAAGAAACAAATGCAGTTTAGAAAGTGGTGAAACTGAGGGTTGGAGCAATTGATCGATTAACCTTCCGATGAATCGATTAAGGCTTTAATCGCGATCAAATGTTTTAACCGGTTAATCGGTTTTTTATTCGGTACTCAAAAAAGAAGTCAACTGGACGCACGCATGGCTCTATCCTGGTTTTCCGTTCCCAGCCAGGTGCCATGAGCAAGGTTCAATCTCTCGCGCCCACGAAGCGTTCACGTGTTCGAGGATATATACATTACAGTTCTGCGGAAGCCAGACGAACAAGCCGGGCCCGCAGTTGATCCACGACCGCAAAACTTCACGTGTTGAGGATCTATTACACATCCTGCCCAGGCAAGACAAACAAGCAGAAAAACAAGCTGAGGAAGCTAACAACGCCATGGTTACTTGTTCCAGTATTCGGCAGCTTCACGAGGTATAAAGGGCAATCTCGCTGGAAATTTTGGGTTTCAAGTAAACTCCGGCAGTGAGGGTTTTAACTCGAAGGAAGTCCACTGCATCATCTGCCAAAGCCGTTGTCGTACAGTGGAAGCGTAGATTCGCTTCAGTATTACCTATACGAGCGAAGCGCCCCATGTATGCCGCTGCGGCAAGGACCATCGCCAAACGCAAACAACAATCAACGCCTTTTAATCGGGGCCCCTTTCTCTGAGAAAAGAAGAAAGGCATCGCCCAAGCCCCGACTTCTTGTCTTCCTGTTGGAGAATGTGTACAAGCTTCTTGGTCTTCGGAGCTGGAGCGAAAATATGTGTCTTTGAATCGTTGAACTATATGCATCCTCAATTCTAACTGTCCTTTGCGCCGTGTAACAGAGAGTAAAATAAGTCTTCAAAGGCAAGACGAGTTGTTGCATTCTTTTTAATACATTATTTATAAAAATCAACGCAACCGATTAATCGATTAATTAATCGATTAAAGGGTGGCGATTAATCGGAGTTAAAATTTTTAATCGACGCCCAGCCTAACTGAAACAAGAAATGACCCGTCGATCACACCCACCACCAAGCGGCGGAAAAGGCGGCGCAGAAAGGTGTAGTGGGATCAGGTGCCAACGAGCGGCGAGTGTAGAAAGTACCAGATGTACGCGGCGGCGCTGCGGTTGTACGGACTGGAGGATCCGACCGGATCCGAGCGTTCCGGCAAGGCCTTCGGCGAGCAGCTTTCGCTTGCGGTTTGGCCGTTTCGCGGTATGGCAGCGCGAAGTGGCTCCCGTTCTGAACTGATCTTTACCCCGTGTTTAGTGTTGTTTGTGGCCAATGAAGTGTTATGCCGAATTAGTGTTTAATCGCGCAGCAAATGCAATGCGAGCCGCCCTGGTTGCCCGCTTCATACAGCCAATCAAGATTCAGAACATGCTTTAGTGGAGCCCTCTCGAGCCGTCGACACGGAGTGCGGCAGCCGTGAGCGCTCGCTCAGCTCACCACCACTCGTCTAGTTCACGACACTCAAGCAACCAAGGACGTCATGAAGGAGGTTGCTTTTTGCTTGTTTGGCAATTTTAATTTGCCTATAACTTTTAAAATAATGTGAAATTCAAGAAAAGAAAAGTTTCATTAAGTTACTACATTCAGTGCGCTCAGGTTCGGTGCAAATTAAAAACAAGTAAAAAAGTCCTTGCAAAACCCTACAATACCGCTTTTTTTTTTTTAAGAGTGTAGCAGTTTTTTTTTTTTAAATCAGAGGGTGAGATCCTAGTAATGCGCGTATTGATGTTAGATGTTTTAGTCGGAGGAGTTTCCCCCGAAATCTTTACCGCGTCACCGACTCTCGATAACCCCCCCCCCCCCCTCCCCGCGAAATAAAATCCTGGCTACGTGCCTGCGCGGAAGGTTTAGAGGGGAACACGAATAAATAAATTAAATAGATAAATATTCATTTACAAAGTTACTTTCAATCTGGACAAAGAAAGAAAGAAAGCATTGCAGGTTTGATTTTTATTCACCGGACGAAATCGAGTATTGTTCCCCGCAGTCCTCAAGCTCTCTGTCTCGGTAGGCCGTATATATAGGCAAAGTAAATCAAAGGGCGCTGCTGCAAACACGCGTCGATAACGTTATCCGATTTCTTGCGTACACAGCGTGTGTGCAATACGCCGTATCGGGAGCCTCAGCCAAGACGAATTCCGCTTGGAAGCGCGCACATCGAAGGTCTGAGAGGACCCTTATTGTGCGCCGGGGGGATGACTCGGAAGCGCGAGCATGTATCTGGAAGAAAGAAAGTCAAGTTGGACGAGCGAATGTTTGTGTCAGAGCTGAGTTCATACAACTTGCAAAAAAGAAAAAGAAAAAAAAAGGGTTTTGGCGTTTTCAGTTTTCTTCCTGTCAACCCGAATAAAAGATTTGTTTAACTGTGTTTTGTCACCTTCAAGTAAACTGTTTATGCATTTAAACTATTTTAAAAAACTTAGGTAATCTAATATAGTATGATATTCCATTTTGATTTTGTTTTAAAACTTCGTTGGGTATTTTTGTGTGTATAATGTTCGGATGTTCGGTATGTGTGTGCCTGTGTGTGTTTCTGTTTTTTTTTTTTCAGAAACGTTGTTGTGTGTTTCTGTTCTATAGCGGAGGCACTGCTCACCCTCTCCCCGTCGTTTCTCACACACGGCAATGGTGTCTCTCTCGCTCTCTCTCCCTCCCTTCTCCCTGCAAGCCTCCGCTGTCACGAAGACCTCACGTGATCATGGAGAGAGCGCTGTTCTCCTCCCCATCCTTCCTCCTACATCCATGTACACTCCCACAACCCCCACCCTCCCCCCCCCCCCTCTCCGGCCGTTGCGAAATAGCCTGCGCGGACACGCTCCCTCGCCTCCCGACCGCCGCCGCCCAGGTTCCGTTCTCGTGTCTCTCCGCGCCTTCACTGAACAGTCCGCGTATTCGTACTTTCGATTCTTCCACCGCAGGCGCGGTCACGGACGTCCCTGTTAAAAAAACAAAAGAACGCTAAAAAAGAAAAAAGTATTACTGTTTTTTTTTCTATTACATGCAACATCTCGTACAAATGCTCCAGCGAAGCACACATCTGCTCACACAAACCTTATCCGCTGAAAGCAAAGAGCCCGTTGCAACCACTGCGCCTTTGCCCAACGCATGCCGCTGCTATTCGCCTTATTCCACAAGCTGCCTTTCCGACAACGCAGCAGCTATCGCTGTCAATCGCAGCCACACTTTGTGTGTTCTTTCGCAATTCTTCGTGTTTAGTGCGATGCACCACGGGCAAGGCATATGTTTGTTCTCGGTGGGCATCAATACAAAACTGGCACCCTTTCCTCTCCGGTGAAGAAGGAAGGCCAGCTGAAGCTGTACTACGGTGGGAGCGAAGTAATGGCTAGCTGCAAGTCGGCAAGCCACAGCCAGACTGGAAAGGCTCGACAGGCTTCCTGCCATCTATGAGCGACCAGACAACCGGGAAGCCGGTTGTCTGGATTGCCGCCGTCGCTCATAGGGGGCGGTAGCTGCATCCAGAGTTTTGTATGTCATCATTGTGTTTGCTGGCGAACACGATACTGGGGAGACTTCCGCCCTTTGTCTAACAGCTCCGCTGTAAAAACACGAACGTGAACATCGGAACGAAAGAAGGGGCCGGCCCCGTACCGCAAGCTCGCACAGGGAACGAGCTACGACGGGGAAGTCAATACGGCAGAGCGCCGTGATTGGTTGAGGTCATTCCGGAAACAAAAGCACGCGTGCGCCTTTCGTGGGTAAACAAACGAATGAGGGGCGCAAGGAGCAGACCAACTTGCTGCACGGCACCACCCAGCGGAGAGCGCGCGAAGGAGAGAAGCGGGGAGTCGCCGCCGCTTATGCGCCAACCCAGTGTTTACGAACAAGCCCGCTTTGCCCACACCAGGTGTGGGCACTGCGCGTGCGCAGAAACCAAATTTAAGAGGAGTGGAGCGTTCGCGCATGCCCGAGTGCCGACAGCAGCGCGACCGCAGTGCCGTGACGTCAGTGAGTTGGAGTTGGTCTATATCCAGCTGTGCAGCGAAAGCTGGCGCGGCCTGGCGAACCAACACATGAACCAGCGAAAAGGGATCAAATTGCGGAACGTTACTGTTGCGAATAGCCGGCATTGAAATAGCGTCTCGGTTTTTTTTTCTTTTTTT
>JAZHYW010056154.1:0-18426 GCA_037355805.1 Ixodes ricinus
CGGCCACGCAGACATTTCTTTTTCGTTATTGTTAGGTCACGCAGACATGCTTTTTCTTATTGCAAAAAGCAACCCGCTTTTGTCAAGACACGTTAAAAATGCGTACATAACAAAGCTTTTGTAGCACATGTTAAAAATTTCTCATTTCGAGAAGGCACTTACAAAGGCCCAGCCACTCGGGCTTAGGCTCGCTGGTGGCAAACACATTTTGCTAGTTGCTTGACAAGGTTGAAAAATAGAAACGGACTTCTTGCGCCTTGGGGTCGGCGCATGCTGCACTGTGCATGCGCGACCATCATATACTACAAAGGCCCAGCAGAAAAAGCAAGTAAAAAGTTACGCAGTCGTTGTTAGTTGCATTTAAAAAACCGAATGTCCGATGGGGAAATGGGCAGATCTTCTTTAAGCGTGCGCTGGAGCACATCCCAGAAAAGCAGTAAGCTGCTTGAATTCTACGAAGAAAAGCAACGTCCTTTCTCCCACACACCTCGGCTGCAGGAAGAACAGGAGTTGTGAGATAGCACTGGCTGCGATCATGCACTACGTTAGTGACAACCTTGACCATGGCTATTTCGACTGATATGGTGAAACTAGATTCTATCAATGCGTTTGACACGCTGAACCACGCTATACATCTTCGGAAACTAGGAAGGGCAGGTGTCCGCGGCCCTCTGCTTCGGTGGTTAGCTCGGTTCCTTACTGGACGCACACACCAAGTCCTCGTCCAAGGATCTCGGTCCGAGAGCTTCGCCGTCTCAGCAGGGGTGCCTTAGGCATCCGTCCTTGGCCCTACTTTGTTCTGCCACGTACACCAACGATCTTTCCCAATCTATCGACACGCACATAGTCCAATATGCTGACGACATCACTCTGCTTGCACGGACTACACCTCATGCAAGCTGTCCTAACCTTCAGCGGAACCTGCCAATAGTGCAGCAGTGGTCTGACTCAAATTGCCTTCATCTTAGCCCATCCAAGTGTGCAGTCATGCGGGTCAGTCACAGCCGCAGCTCAGGAGCCACGTACGTTGTACACCGTGATCTGCAATCCCTCTTACATCGGTCACATCGTTAACAATTCTCGGTGTGATGTTCACCCCTGACTGGACATTCTCTCTTCACAATGCCAATGCTGTTGCCAAAGCCAGACTTCATTTGGGATTCGTGACACGGGTTTCCAAAGCGTGTGGTCCTTCTACGTTCCGCGTTCTATACACCGCGCTCGTGCCTCCGCATCTCGAGGACTGTAGGTGCGGTGTGGTGCCCACATAAAACCAATTTGGTTGACAGCCTGGAAAGACGTGCGGCGGCGTGCTACTCGGACATACTTTACTCGCCAACACTACCCTGGGTTGCCCTACGACAGTCGGCTGTAGAACCTCAAATTGCGTTCCCTGGCTCATCGGAGGAGAGTCGCCAGGGTGGGTCTTACTCTGTCGTCTGCTCAACCGCTCGCTCAAAGGGACGTACCTTGCGACCACCCCAAGGATTAACAAGAGTTCGGGGCAGCCTGAAGTTATTCGAGCGCGTACCAAACGCCACAGTACCTCGCCGATCTTGGCCGGCATCGAGGATTTCATCTCGGCACCGCTCAGGATACGTTCGCCGCTTCCCCAGGACCGAGCTGAATCTGTGTTAATGTGTCGCTTGTTTTCAAAGCACCTACAGCAGCAGGCGTCATGACAGTGGTGTAGTGTAGTGTAGTGTAGTGTAGTGTGTATGTGTGTGTGTGTGTGTGTGTGTATGTGTGTGTGTGTGTATGTGTATGTGTGTGTGTATGTGTGTGTTCGTATAGCTATATGTGGGAGTAACCATACACTCTACATTTCACCCTCTTCTTCTTTAAACATTTTGGGTTGCGGCCTGTGTCCAAATTTGTGTATATGTGTGCGTGTGCGTGTTTTTTTTTCTCTCATCTTATCTTCTCTTTATTTTCAATTCAAGTCCTGGGTGGCGGGCTGGCAGGCGCACTCGCGTCGGTTTTAACCTTTCTGCACAGCCGTGCACGCCGACCCAGGATCACATATTTGCATATTATTAATGATAATATATAATATTATTATTATTATTATTATTATTATTATTATTATTATTATTATTATTATTATTATTATTCCAGCAAAAGATAAAAACATGTTCAATTGTCTCGGGTTGCTCACATAACAAACAATTCACAGTCCACGGTACATAAATACGTACCTTTTCCATTAGCCACACTTTGACGGCAACGTATTGGTGCACACACGTACACACGTATACTTTTCACTCGCATTGGTGCACACATGTACACACGTATACTTTTCACTCGCATTGGTGCACACATGTACACACGTATACTTTTCACTGCATTGGTGCACACACACACGTATACTTTCACTCGCATTGGTGCACACACGTACACAGTGTACTTTTCCTCGCATTGGTGCACACATGTAACACGTATACTTTTCACTCTCTTCAGCACATCTTGGCGCAATTTAAAAAAACGCTCTATATAGTGGCGTCGGACAGAAACTAACTATCAAAATCACGCGTAAACGTTTTCTTGCTCACAAGAATCAAATATTCAAAAAGAAAAACGAGCACACAAATACCCCACTGAGTCAGTGACCTCCTTTTGAAACCCCTCGAGTCGAGTCGGCTCGCCACCATACGAGGAAACAAGGAATGATGGCAAATCAGGTGACAGTTTGGTCTGGATGAATGTCTGAATAAAGGGATGCTCCTGTTCTCGAAGGAAAAAGAATCGGGACACGAGTTGCTTAACAAAACAAGTGTGAAAGCCCAAATCCCCCGTGACGCACCCGGTGAAAGATGTTGTTCCGTTTCAAGCGTTCTCAATTAGATTCCCAGATGAACAAAACAGAAGTACGGTGAAACTTCTGAACATCCACGCAAGCACCAGTGGATCGCTTGCAAAACATACCATATCTTTAAAATAATAATTTAAAAAAATTGTTGCAAACTGCCGCTCTCATGAAGAGTGAACAAATCACGTGAAAACGCCTAGGCCCGTCGGGCCTAGGCGTTTTCGCCTTTGGAAGGTCATCTATCGCATTCACGATCTCTTGCATGCTTATAGGCTGTGAAAGACTTTCTGTCTCCTCTTCCGCTAACTGCGGCAGTGACTCCAGAAGCTCCCCGCAGGCTGGGTCCTTTCTTCATTGACCTTTCAATTCAAAAAGCTGCCTATAGTGTGCAACAAACGCCTGTTGGATGCTACTTGGGCTCGTCCTCGTAACGCCGTTGACATCTATTTTAGCAATTTCATTCCGCAACGCGTATCGCTTTTCGTCCGCTAAAGCCCGTTTCGTTGGCTGCTCACCCACGAGGTACTTCTCTGTACGCGCTCGGACTACGGCTCCGCGATAACGCTCTTGGTGAAACTGTTCTAGACGCTCTTTGAAGCTATCTAAATCTTTCACACACGTGCTGGGAGCTAAACACTCGGCTCTTGACAGCGCTTGCAAGTCAGCGTTTAAACTGCGTTCGGCACAACGCGCTTCGTAGGCCAAAACAGATTACCTTTCTATCGTAAGCATCTTAACTTCTTGCTTTACGATCTCCCACTTCTCAAAAATATCCCCTTCCGTACTTTCAAATTACGATTTGAAAATTATATTTATACCCCCAAGAAAGAACTCATCATCGAGTCGCCTTCGGGACATCGGAGACAGCCGTTTCTGCTGTTTTAGCGAATCCGGTATCTCGGTGCATCGGCGGCAGCCCTTTCCTTCGGCGCAACACGATGACGAAAGCTTGACAGCGCGATGAGCATGCGTTTTCTCGGACGCGGGTTATCCACGCTGATTGGGGAGGATTTGCTGCTGAAGGTGTGGCGTCTAATGCAAATGAACGGAGTAGATTCTATTCTGCTAGCAAAGTATTTCCTCTAAGAAATATTATGTGTCTGCTTTCCCGCAGAGCACTTGGGAGAACCAATCCTTGCAATCAACGGATGGAACTCGGCGTATGCCGAGGCTGGAAATTTACGTCTAAAAAGACTATCAGCGCTGTGACACAGGGCATAACGTTTCGCGTGCATACGTCATGCTAAGTGTCACAGCACGGACTTGTATTTTTAAGCATAAACATGTATTTATCTCTTTATTTCCTCAGCTCCAAAGCTCATGGACAGCGGCGATTGGCTTGGGTCCAAGTGCTCTGCATGAAAAAAAAGACTCAAAGCATGCCTTAGAGCAGGGGTGCACAACTAAAAAATTAGGCGGGCCAAAATTACGTTTATTGAAATCTGTGCGGGGCCGCACCTAATGCGATTTGTCACATTTTTCTTGGCTGCGGTCAGGCTTCCGATATCAGGTGTCATCGCGCTCGTTGCCGTCTTTAGCACATCTCGCAATGTCATATCCGTTATGGCAGATCGAAGGCGGTTCTTGTTGGGAGTCATCAGTGAGATGGTGTGCTCACACAAGCACACGTGCTCCCAAAAGTGACGACAGTCTCAAGGCGTGGTCCACCAGGTTTCCGCACTTTTTCTTGTCTAGGTTTTTGTAGAACTCATGCAGCTGAGATTCGCGATGCATAGTCTTCAGCGCTGGGGGATACTGGAGGTCGATGAGCTGCAGTTGCATCGTCGTATCGGAGTTCTCCGATCAGACGATGCAACCTCTGACTATTCGAAGAGGAGGGGAGAGGGTTGATAGCCTCCGTGGTGAAAGAAGGAAGGGGATCTGTGGAGATAGAGCAACAAGTTTTCGCGTTCCGTGTACAGCCATGTTGAGACAGAACCACACCGAGAACAAAGACGGCTGCACAAGTTTTTTTTTTTTTTTTTTTGTCAGCAGGATTAGTGGAGAGAGAAATTTTGCACTGAGAAATCGTAGTTCCTTCGCCAAAAACTGAAAAAAGTAGGTCAAAGGGTTTCACTGCTGCTTGCCAAGCGGAGTTGGCGCTCGGTGGATTGAATGGCATAGTAAGCGACTTTCTGCGCTGAGCCGGGCCGCGGGCCGCTAAAAAAGTGCCCGCGGGCTGCATGCGGCCCGCGGGCCGTATGTTGTGCATTCCTGCCTTAGAGTGTAATAAAGCTTCTAAAAACTGTAAAAAATAAAAAATAAAAAAACTTAGTTTGAGGATAAACCTAAATACTTGGGATAAAGTATTGAATTTAGTACGGAATAGGCTTGGCCCATCACATCCCTCAAGTGGATAAGCCAAGGAGGTTGTATATCAGTGTTTATTGTAACAATTCAAAGTTAAAACATTGCTTTGGACGTCAGAGCTTCACTAATCGTTCATTCTGGTGTATTAAGGAGATGTCTAAGTAGAAATAAAGCGCCTGCGAAGTAACTTTACCTACTTATATACTGAAGTATGGATCTATTGGCATTGCACAAATAAGTAGCTGTATCGTAGGTACAATTTGTACTACCTTTTTTTGTTTCTTTTTGTAAGACATCTTTTGAAGCCCAAAAACGTTCCGGGATTCATCTTCTCTTCTCCTTGTATGTATATCAACGGCTATGTATAAAAGCGTGTCAAGAATTTAAAAACCAAAATTCAAAACTCTTTTTTTTTTGCGGATGTTGTTTGTTGAGGGGAAGAGAAGAAGGCATGATGCCTGACAGCGCCTCTGCCCCTACCCCCGAATTCAGTTGAACAGCTTAAAAATACATACACAATATAGATATACGAAAACAATACAACATCTGTCTCGCCACGTAGCAGCAGCAACAATTATTGAGAATTCATACAGTATCAAATACATGGAATTATAATCATAATGCAATATTCATAAAAAGAGTATTTATGTATATAAACCCAATTTTAAACACCATGTGGTGACACTACAGATATACAAAGAGAAAACACAAATAGACATCGGTCTGTACATACAGAAAAACATTTAAACCAAGCCTACATGCCTTATATAACAACAAAGAAAAAAATGTATATCGCCAAATTTTATTAAGATTATATTGTCTTAAGGAAACAAAAATGCGATATCACTGCAAACAAGGGAATGTCTGCACTCTTGTTTTAATCTAAAAAACCTAGGAAAGACACCAAAACCTTCAGTTAGAAACTTGTTTCCGTTTAATTATTCCGAAAGAAAATTAAAACATCCGTAAAGCTTGGAAGTAGCTGACACGCAGTCTATCTGCGGTGTGTGTGTGTGTGCATGTGTTATTTTTATTCTTTAAAGTGATGCGTTTGTGTTTTGTTTCGCCACCTCCTCTTGACAGAAAGACTTTACATAAAATGTATTGTTAAAAAAAAAAGGCACCGGTGGTATAAATCGTGCAGCGAAGGCCTAAATTATCAGGCTGAAACGATCACATCATTGCATCGCAATTTATGTGCATAGTATTTGAATACAAAATTGACGTACTTCTTCAAAAGCATGTTCCCAAATGGTGAAGGCGCGAACACCACGTCCATGAAATATTTTCTCTAGAATCAAAAAACCAAACAAATAAAACGTATTTGCACTCCTCAATTTTTAATACAAGGTCAAATCCCCCGTCGACTACATTGCCATCGATCTTACGCTATCCTTCTCGGTCAATCTTTTCACGTTAAACGTTAGCGTGGACATGTCCAACAAAAGCGTAAACAATGAGTGAAGGGATCGCTCGTATAAGACTGTTTTATTTATGCAGTCTACCCTGGTGCGCCAACCGATTACCCATTCAGTTCCGGCGTAATGTCGCTCACGGGCAAATATACATATGTAATATGCTACGAGTAATCGATTACTATTTTTACTAACTTACAACAACTTCGTTCACTTTTGTGGACAGGAACAAGGACAGTCGGTGGCCAAACGAGAGCTTGTCTTTAAAGACCTCCAGTGCTGCCTAACAGGGAAAAGGCTGTGCTATGACTAAGTGCAAAAATGTTCCAAAATCCAGAAAAATTTATGATTCAAAAACATTAACTTCAGCAAAAACATCAACAAAAAGAAAGACGTTTCGCCACGGCCCCTCTGCCTGGCGTTTACAAGAACATTGGCGATAAGTCACCGACTGGCCTCTCGCCACATTTGCGCCAGCACATACTGAAGATGCCATCTCTATAGGTGACGAAACAGCTGTATTTTTGTTTATGTATCTAGCATATGTTAAGCTGGAGCAACCGTTTTTGATCAGTACGACTAAAGATCCATGTTTACGGATAAATAAAAAAAACAATTAAAAGCAGTCGCCGGTAAAATTTTCATGAATTCGGATTTATCCTATAAACTTCGATTTCGAAGTCGCATGTAAAAAATCAGGCGTATACGATTCACGTACAAATGATAATGGTGCACGGTCAATAGTCCTGACAGGGTACCTCAGTTTCCTTTCAAATCTCGGACGATTAAAATAAAAGTAGGCTTAACCAAAACCACCTAATAAAAAAGAAATGTCGTACGGAACTACACGTTACTTACTGCACCGCCTTTCAAAAAGTATGAAGCTATAAATACCTAGGCGTAACATTTTTTTAACTCACTTAGAATACACTATAGTGGCTAGCGCTTGTAAATCTTTAGGACATATTAAACGCAACCAACCTTGCGTGAAACTTACTGCGTATAAAACTTTCGTCAGATCAAAATCAGACCACGCTAACTTTACTTGGTGGCATCATCAAGTATGCCTCATTAACGGGTTTTGTCATTAACTGAAAGAACTAAACTTGCTCGTCTTATCACGTTTCGCAACATCTACGATTCCTTGTCTTTTTTCTTGGCAACTACTTCACCCGCTTTCTCGCATCATTTTGCGTCGTGACTACGAATCTAAAAGTAAATCCGCTAATCGCGAACACTAATATATTTTGAAATTCTCCGCTTTCAGGAGGTATCACTGACTAGGATAACATTCCCGAAATAATCGTACTCGAAACTAATCAGGCTAAATTCTGTGATCTTTGCAAGGCATGTGCGTGTTTTTCTTTAATAAAATGTTTTTTATTACCGTTTTTCACAAGTGTTATCATTAGTTAAAATATTTATTCGATATCACTTTTTTCAGGCCTGGATTTTTATATGACCTGTATAATATGTATCTTGCTCATCATTAATATTACTGTTATTCGATAATATACAATGACAAGTTTTTGCACTAGACCCCCCCTCCTCATGTAATGCACTTCATGAAAGTGCTTTTGAGGATTATTAAACTGAACTGAATTCTGAACCTAGAAGATGAGACCTGTGGCGTTCTTACCTATGGAATTCTCATAGGATGATGCGGCAATCTTATTAGTTTCGAAGTGATGACAAGCTGTCCGGAACTCGGGCCACGTCCCACGTTTCTTCAACTCTCGATTACTCTATCTGGTATATGCTGCTCAATGTGGACAACTAAATTTTGTCGAAATACAAAAAGGCGAGGAATAGACGATGCTCATTACGTATATACCTTCTCGTTTCGTCAAAAAATCATCTGTCCCCATTAACGTGTTTTTTGATGCTTTTAATTGACTGCTTGAGGAGCTTTAGCTGCTGAAGTCCTTTACATCGGCAGCTTGACAGTTTCGAGTGTAAAGGCACCGGTAAGCAAGGGAACCATCGAGCAGCCGTGGAAATTGGTGAGAGGACGTTTCCGAACCTGGCCGTCATAAACAGAAATGAACTGGCGTGCAATAGTCTAGAAAATCTGTAAAACGCCGTGTGAATTTAAATTATACCGCATCAAATAATCACGAGCGTAGATGACCATGTGGAATGCAGGGTTCCTTGTGATGTCTACGCTGGGAGCAGCCTGCCGACATATCTGCCTCGCCTGTACTCGTCCGTCTGTGTATCGTCCTTAGTTTAATGTTGTACACGCTACTACGACAAATGTGAATGCTATTTGATAACTTTATCTTATTACGTTTTAGGCCCAATCACTTAGTTTCGAATTAACACCCTTTCATATGTAGCAGTTGTACTCCCCCCCCCCCCGGGTTTCCTTTGGCAGCAGCGCGTCAAACATAACCATTTGTTAGTACTTGCCCAGTGCTTAAAAAAGACAAGCAAAGCAAAGACCACATGGGTCTTCGGTTGAATGAATATCACAGGGGTAAAAAAACGGTAAACTTTGGTATGTAAAAATACTCATTGTAAAAGCCGAAAGCTTTTTTTTCTCAAAATGAAAACCGAAAAATGTGGGCCAAATTAGAAAAGAAAATCAAAACCGAAAAAGCAATCCCCAATGCTTTTTCTTTTTATGCAGCGATTTAATGTTATCAGTGTGTATGGCGAACTTTATTATAACATGGGTTATGAGTGTCCAATGTTTCAATCTCTTGAATCTTATTTAGTTGTTAAATTTATTGTGATTATAGTTCCCTGTTACGGACTCTCCTCATGTACCGTAAAATTATACACTAAAACAGGGGACTCAAACACGCGGCCCGCGTTGTGGGCCGCGTGTTTGAGTCCCCTGTTCTAGTGCATAATTATACGGTACAGGAAAGCCACTAAACAAGGAACAGTCCCCTGTTTTAGTTTGAGCCCCGGCTCTGGTTTGAGTCTCCTGCTCTAGTTTGAGTCCCCTGCTCATCACGCGGCTGCGAGCCCACGTTCCCATGCATCGAGCGCAACATGCGCCATGAATAATAGTTTTATATCGTCGATTCATTTTCGCTCGAAAAAAAGTTCTGCTCATATACCGTGTTCACGCACTTTATTCTATTCTGTTTTCTTTTCTATATTTGCTTCTCAGCTCTCTTATGTAAATTAACCGAACCAGCAATACCACTCTTAGTGCGAGCTCTTTGCTCAAGAAGGCACCTGGGCTGCACGAACTCTCGCTCATCAGAAGCAGCTGCCAAAGATAGAGCAACGATATCGGGCTTATAGCTGCCAGACAATAGCTTTAAAATACAAGTATTTTCTCGTAATGCTGCTATAAAAATCGTCAGGCAAGCAAAAACTGTCCTATGAAGAGATATTTTTATGTCTGTTCAGCCTAGTGGATTTTGCAACAGGCAAGGACAGTGTGCTTGCTCTCATTCTATAGAAAACCGCCGTTGGTGTTTTAAATATTGTTCTAACATCAGGTACAAGGTAGTCCCATATGTTAATAAAAGCTGAAGGTGGTAAAATGATGAGCTTAAAAAAGCAGAGGGCACAAGTTTTCTTTTCTACAAAATCACTGGGGTGGCGATGCGGCAGTCGGCTGCTTCGCAACGTAAACACCACTGCTGCTTGCTTGTTGCTTTTTTTTTCGTTTGTTTTTTGTCCCAAAATATAAAAATGTTGCAGCCCCCCCCCCCTTTTCCTTTGTTGGCCATAAATTTTTCAGGAGTGTGTTATCTGGCCCCCACATTCGAATCAGTTTGAGATTACTGCCCCATTGAGTATAGAGGTATGCACGTGGTTTTGAGTACGAAAATTGATTGTCAACAGTTATGTGTATTGGTCTTCTTTCACATCTGCGCAAAATGCCGTTCTGACATTTATTCTCATCTTTCTCCTCTAACTGTTTAGTTCTTTTTCTTCTTTCTGTTTTTTTTTCTTAGTTTGGCGTGTTTGAAAGTATTACAGTTCTATAGTAGGTTTCTACTTGTGCTCTCCTTAAAGTACTATGGCAACAATGTGAAAAGGAACTGTTAATCTTTTTTTTTCCAGTTCCATGGCTCTCATACCTTCGTTAAACCTCAACATGTCAAACTGTAGTGGTTTGGGAACTAATCTTTTCGTTCTAGCCCTCGTCGGGACCACAACATGTTTTAAAATTTTTAGGTACGCAAAAAAATAAGGAGGAAGCCTGTTCACCTTTATATTGTTGCCTACGGTATACGTTCCTGGAGCGTGTACTTGTGCTTGAAATATTTTATCTATGCTTCGTTTAAGCCTAAGTTCAGACGCAGCCGATGCTACGAGCGCGAGCATGTGACCCTGAACAGTCTTGCACTGCACGAGTGCGTGTACTTGGCAGGGACGCTGAAAGCCCGGAGCTTGCTCTTGTAGCATCGACTAAGTCTCGACTTACGCTGAAATAGAGCATAATACTTTTCAGGGAAAATACAACACCTGACCTGGAACTACATTTCCCAAAGGCGGTCTTGCTAAATTTGCATCACAAAACGATGTTCGGGGAAATCTAAACTTTTTATAAAACAAAATAAAAGACGGTGACAAATCTCTGTTATGGAAAAGTAGAGCGAAGCTCTTGAGGTATTTTGATTTTGCCATAACCGTGCGAAAGAATTTGAGGAAGAAATATCTATATGTACAGATATAAACCTCGTACTCCAGCGTACATAATATAAAAAGTTACACTAATGCGGTTTGTGCAGGTGAGTATACGGCCAGGGGGACATAGTATAGGGGGCTATATGTAACGATCAGTAAACTAATTAATTAAAATTCGTTAATCAACTTTTTAATTAATGAAAATAGACATATGGTTTCAATTAGAAGCTTGCTCAGCGCCATCGAAAATCACTACATCAACTCTCTTTAGAAGGATATAACGCAGGGGCAGTATATTACAGCGTCCTGTAAAAACGCTCAATTTAGACGCGTTTCTAGGTTTCGATTGGTTCTCGGAGCGCATCTCTGCGCCCGCGGTCCTGCTCCCAGTGGCTGAGACGCGCAACACACGTGCGCCCGACTTCCCTCCATGCTACGAGGGATGCGAGGGAGCGACTTCGCGCCGCGACCACCCCCTCGCGGCAGGACCGCGCGCGCAAAGATGTGCTCCGATAAGCAATCGAAACCTGAAACGCGTCCAAATCTGAGCGTTTTTACGGAACGCCGTAATATACTGCCCCTGCATTAAATCCTTCTAAAGAGAGTTGATTTAGTGGTTTTCGATGACGCTGAGCTAGTTTCTAATTGAAACTATATGTCTATTTTCATTATTTAAAAGTTAATTAACGGATCTTAATTAACTATTCGACTGATCGTTACGATTAGCCCCCTATACTCTGTCCCCTGGCCGTATAACTCACCTGCACAAACCGCATAAATGTAACTTTCACGTCTTTTTTTTAATCTGTTAATTAAAAAAAAACACCCTGTATATAAAGTGGCGAAGGTTTACATATCCTTCCGTTGATATATAGGCAAAAGTAAGGTGCGCAGACACAGCAGCCGAAGGAGGATAAAAATAAAATCTAATTTAATGGCGAAAAAAGTCACGCAAGAAAAAAGGGTGAAATGCCGAAAAAAAGTTGTATTAGTTTACAAAAATAATGAGGGCTAGGCACAAGAACGCTAGCTACGCGGGAAAAAAAAACTTGAAAAAAGACGGAATAAAAGTCAAAGTCAAAACACAAAAGCATACAAAACTGAATTGTTAAATGGAAAATAGAATAAAAAATTAAGAATAAAAAATAATAAAAATAAAAATAAGAAAGGGGCCTGACGTCCGTCCTTTTTCAAGTTTCACGTCAGGCCCTGTCTTATTTTTATTTATTATATATATATATATATATATATATATATATATATATATATATAATTAATTAATTATTTATAATACTATTATTTATATAATAAGGAGGAGGGGAGCGTACGGAGGACCCTCGTCCCCTCTCCGCCCTCCTCCTCCCCAGTTTCCCCGCTAAATTTAGAAGGAAAATTGACGCCACGTGACCTCAACACCAATTCGATGGCCCCACTAAATTTAGCGGGTAAACTGATTTGGTGTTGAGGCCATGGGACGTCAGTTTTACCGCTAAATTTAGCGAGGAAACTGAATGCGCAGTGCTGCATTATAGGACGTCACGGACCTACACACCAATTCAGTTGCTCCGCTAAATTTAGCGGGGATTTTAACTGATGTAAAGGTCTTTGATGTCCTATAATGCAATACGTGTGGTTACGCCGACGGCGACGCCGACGCCGCGAAAACTGAGGAACTGGTTACGCCGACGCCGCGAAAACAGGGAAGAAACGCCTAAAAACTACGCTCTGAGAAAAAAAAGAAATAAACACGTTTGTGTTTTTGGCTTTTCCGCTACTGCACACCACTTATCGCATGGAGTAGAAGTTTTCTGTGTGCACCAACGTCTTGCAACGCAGTGGCAAATGGTCGCCATGTGAAAGCGCACTATTGCCTTTCAAGACCTTAAATGGTCAATTTTATAGGACAACTGATGGCGACTCTAAGATCTGAGAAGGTATGTGGTTATACCTTTAATCTGTTTAATAGTTCGTCAACGAGATGACACAAAACGAACTATTCTGCGACCACGCGACCATTTTTGATATTCGCCGCCATTACAGAAAATAATTGACGTACCCCCGATTCCGCACTCCAGTTCCCCTGGCCTCCAACAACTGGAAAAACGCTGCCTAGAGTAACGCAACAATATCATAGAAGATTGTGTGCTAAAAAGTGATTACTTTACTTTGAAAGTACATTAAATTTATAGTCCTTTACTTCATGCAAATATTGTGCCGGTGTACTAATTACCTTACCTGAAGTACAGAAACTTTAAGTTACTTCGTCTTTGACTTCAAGCGATTTTTGTATGTACATTACCCAGTACTGATGTGGATGCTGCTAGCCAGGTCCTACGTGCAAGAACATACGTACTTATCTGGGCCCGTGCATGCATAATGTAGCTATTGGTTTTGAGTTTGACTAATACAATTATTTTTACCCCAACAAATGAAGAAGATTGCAGGAGCCGCAGACTGGAGGGCTTTGGGAAGAGCCGCCAGAAAATCCTCCAGGCAAGTGCAGCACATATAGACCTGTACGTAAAAGTTTAGGAATGAAAACAGCGCCAAGAAACGACGGACAAGTCAACGGCATGAACAGACAGAGCACAATTTACTTCGATTAACCAGCCCACGTCTACACCACGTATTTATACTTTCACCGCGCCATCAGGCGGTTCTCTGGGGACGATAATCAAATCAAGTCAGAGGGACTAACTGTAGCGAAGCGCGTTAACATTAAACGAACTCTAGATATTCAAATGCTGTTTAGGCAACCCCCCCCCCCCCGGTCCCGTCTTTTCCATAAGGAGATTTCACGTGTTTCTGGCGGAGAGATGATAACGCTTCTTGCAAGATTGAAATCGAATGCTTTTAAGCCACGGATGCCAAGAAAAAATGCTACAAATTTGTTCCTATTGCACGGAAAAAAACTTTAAAAGGAATTTTGGAGACTTCTCAAAAAAGCAACACGAATGAAGACAACTACCGCTGGTGCATCGTGAATTAACGTGCAAGTAAATGGGAGCGTCGCGGAATTAGCATGACAACTCCCAAAAAAATCGTTGCCCTCTTTTCCGTGCTTTTCTCTAATTTAATTTTGTCATTCTACCTTTTCATTTTTACGATATGCTTAGGCCGGGTTAACGCATGTCAGCTCGTAGCGTGGAGCGAACGCTTTCGCTGCAGAACCTCCTGGGTTCGATCCCAGCACATGCCCATTCGAACATGGATGAGCTTCGTACCGGCACGCGTTCGTGTAATCACTAATCCGTCAAGCACGTTAAAGAGGCTAGGTTAGCGGTCGTACTACACCGACTAAATTTCTCATCTACAGCTGAGAGACAGGTCACCCGTTAGGGGCGCACCAACTTCAAGGCAGTCTAAGCACACGAGCAACACAATTTTCGGCCCGCAGCATGTCGTTCCCTCTTCTATCCCCTGAACAACCCAGGCTGTCGGAGAAGAGAGGAAGGCGGAACTCTCCTCTTACTTACCCAGACCCTCTTTTGTGCGTCCCAGATGCCGTTTATCTCGCCATTTAAAATTCGCCCGTCACTCAAAATTCCTACAAAAGCGGCTTTCCTCACTCTCCCGCCCTTGGCTTTGACCGCACTGCGCGCAACTAGTGAGATAGCGTACAGTCACGTGCACAGCTCCGACGCGCTGACTGGCTCACAGGGACGGTAACCTTCACCGTTTGCCGAGTTACGCTGAGACGAACACGCGGTTTTGACGTCATGCCGTTACGGTGGCGCTGCTGTCGGCAAGGCGCAAGCGCAGAGCCTTCACCTCGCGCGAATCTGGTTTCTGCGCACGCGCAATGCCCATACCTAATGGCATGGGGGAACAGAAAAAAACTAAAATAAAAACTAATCATTTTAAATTTAAAAACCCACCGTTTCAAGGCCAGCTCGGCCCCTTGATCACGGATTTATTTATTTATTTATAAAACCGATAGCTCGTGTTGCGGAAAAGCCGGCGTCGGTGGGACAGGAAAAACCCGGATCGGTCGATGGGGTCATGACGTCACAGTCACATGACCTCGCGCGGGAATTTTAAATAATCCAGAACGCTAACGTGAAACGTGACGTCACGTGTGGAATGAAATTGATTAAAACATGACATGTAATGAAAGGTCGCCGCATGACTCAAATTATTTCACTTTATAAAGTTATTCATTTGCCTTAAAGAGAAATAAGACAAATTTAGGCGTAATTGCAACTCACTACTCTTCGGTTGGGAGTCAGACATGCTACCGACTAGGCCACGTAGACATGCTCTCACGGCTTGGGAAGGAGCGGGGAGTTAATAAGTCTAGCTGTCGTGTTCCAATCTTAAAGGCGAGGGCTAAGCGTCTTTCCGTATTTCTTTTTTTTTTACCCCAGGGCATTATGCATTACTGGGGGGAATGGGAACAGTAGTAATAATATTACAAAAGGAGCAATATATACAATACTTAAGCAACAGTGAACATGAAATTGGTAGTTAATGTACAAAACATTCCTGGTCATTAATTGATGTGAGTGATATGGGTAAGCGGTTCCAGCCTTGGAGGTTCTGGAAATAAAAGAGTCATAAATAATAAGAGTCATAGAACTTTGTGACGATGTTCAAGGCGTGCTGAAACAAAGCAAGGGGATTATTAGTTACGATTTGAGCTCAGAAATATGGTGATAGATTTTATGAAAAAGACAAATACGTTAAAATTTCGACGACGTGCGAGGCTTGAGAGAAACAAACTATATTTCATTGATGTTACGCTTGCGGTGCGGTTATAGCTGGCCAGTATGAAGCGTGCAGCTCCGTTTTGAACACCTTCAAGTGAATCAATGAGGTAAATGGTAGAGGGATCCCAGATGGAAGCTGCATACTCTAGCTTGGACCTACCTAGTGTTTTATAAACAAATAGTTTTAATGATAATGAGGCGAGATAAAATTTACGTTTGAGAAAGTCAAGCATTCGATTGGGATTGTTAGACGCATAGTTAGTTTGAAGTTTCCAGGAAAGTCAGTACTTAAGATGGCGAGAACAACAAATTAAGAAAAATAAAAGTACCGACCAACCACAACCATGCATTCCAAACTCTGGCCCTCCAGGCAAATCAACACGGAAAGCACGCTACCAAACTTTGTAGCACTTGGGGCAATGTGCACACCACATTTTGCTCTCCCGTTTTAATCAAACTTTTCACCGCGAGGCACGCGGGAACAATACATTAACCCGCGCAGCGTCGTTGGCGGACAGGCGACTTGAAACTGCAGCGACTCCGGAGAGAACGAGCTCTCAGGCGCTCGCATGGTTGATGAGCTCTTAGGCAAATTGATCGCCGCTGCGGCGGGCGCGTATAATAAAAGCGTAGGTGTGCCCAGCAGCGGAAGCACGTCTGCAAAATCTCCGCAACAAGGGATAGTGAGAACAAACGCACAAAAAAGCCCGGCGAGGTAATCAATTTGCCTGGACCAATACCGCCGTCGCCCGGTGCCGTGCTCGTATAAACAATGGCATATTGCGACCATTATTTCCGAGTGATAACGGTGGCGCCCCACGTTGGCTACGGGTCTTCATCGCCGCGGCAGGTTCACATGCGTCGTTAGTCCGTGTATCTACGGAGAAGCACCTGCGGCGCCGATCCGCAGCCTGCACGCGCCCTACACTTTAGCGAAAATTCTCCCCACTGTTCGCACGTGCCTTGTTTTCATGACAGGGCGGTGGAGGTGGCGTGCACGTTCGCGAATTTAACACCCAGAATAAACGGCCTAAATCTGCGGACGCGAGGAGCGAAGCACAACTTGCCACGGGAAAGCTCTTTTCGTTTTTTAATATATTGCGCATGCATTTAGTGAGTAAAGTTTCTGGCATAAAAAAAGGAAAACGTTTATAAACTACATGATCCATATCTTTTTACGCATAGCATTTCGAGTGCCACCTTTTACCGCTTTCTTCCCCACGACGCCTAAGGAACGTCATTTGGAATGGTGTCTCGACGTTCTCATGAACGTCGTTGGTAGTCCGCGATGTCGTAAACACACGTATCATAAACGTCGAGGGAGGACGCAATCGGCCTCACTGAGACGTGCATGTGAACGTGCTGAATCAGACGTCATTGGGAACGTTCCTCGACCTTCTGTGCACCTTTTCTCGCGGACATTGAAGCGTTTTATCGATCGTCGAAGGAAGGTAACGTCCGGACCTTCGACGTTGTAGCGACGTCACGGTTACAGACGTCTTCGACGTGCTGGTCTTTCGACGTTTTACCTTCACGTTTATCGTGCTGTCTTGGGATGTGGCTGCTGCATCACGCTGGACAACCCTGCAAAAGAGGCTGACGCTGCAAACTTGAGCACGTTGACGGATCGCACAATCGCTGAAGATCTGATTACAACCGCTACCATCGCGCTGCCTACTCTGCCAGCTTCAGCTACAAAAGCCAGCGCACGGCCAGAAAATCTCCAGAAAGGTACGCGTTCGACCCTCCGACGGTGACGGTCACAGACGTTGCTGCGTGGTTTATGTTCGTCGAAACTAAGCTGTTTCAACCTAGACTCCTCTCACAGTCAAGCCACGGGGGCACGCACCCGCCCAGGGAACAAAGCATCGCAGGATAGCCCTCGGGGCGAGGGGGCAGCTCCTCGCCATGAGTGTCATCCACGTTAATTCCTCGGGATCAAACGCACCGTCCTCGGTTGCCAAACACCAGCACAGTGGCAGCAAGAAAAGCACTTCCGGCATCCCCATGGAAACAGGGAATGAAGACGACATGGCTTCAAAGGCAGCTGCACCGTCTTTCCGTCCGGACAAGGAAGGCTTCGAAGTAGCCGTTTCAAGTACGAAGAAAAATAAATGGCGCCGGAGCCAGGCGTTATACCAGTCAAGGTACGGTTTGCAGCCCACCCGCTCCTCCCAAAACGTATGTACACCGTACTGCTCGTGTTTGCTTTACGCCCCCTGCTACTGACGCCAATCTGCGAAACATTAACCGACATCAGCTGTCTACCCAACTAAAAAAACTTTCCTTCGGAAGATCACCATTGTCCGAGTCAATTCTAGGAGGAGCATTATTGCTGCTGACGCAACAGCAAAGGCAGTCGCTGTCGAGCTTTTTATCACGAACACTCTGCTGGCATCTCGGTATGAGCTATTCTTCTACCGGAATCGTCACCGACGTAGACACCAGCATTCCAGACGACCAGTTGGCAAGGATAATCACCTCGGGCATACACGTCGCACAGGTTCGTCGTTTGGGCACCAGTACCGCAGTTAAAGTCACCTTTCACAGAGCTACCTGCCGACATCAAGATCGGTCTCGTCCG
>JAZHYW010056155.1:0-110128 GCA_037355805.1 Ixodes ricinus
AAATGTGGTGCCCAACGGATTCTATATTTATGCGCCAACTTCATGAAAAGACGGACAACTAAATTTAAAAAAGGGTTATTGTTTTAGTTTACTCTGATGTCGTTCGCAGTCTTGAATTACCGGTCTCTTCAGTTCAAAATGAGGCGGATCAGTTGTCAATGTCGTTGCTGCCGCCTGATCTCCATGTTTGAGGTTAGCTATTGTCACACCATTTCACCTTTGACGAATGAAAAGTGATTAGCACAACGGGCGATAATTATGTAAACCGATCAATCGCCAAAACGACCTCCTCGAAATTCGTCACGTAGCGCAAAACAGGTCGTGGCACGTGTAGAAGCACTCCTGAGGCATATTCTTGCATACATATATTTGGTCATTCGGCGTCGGCCGCTTTGTCTCAAGCTAGTCATCAGGGGAGAGATAGGGTTTTCAATAAAATATTTTGGGATTCGGGATTTTCAGTACGTTACATTTAGAAACATACAAGCATAGGCGACAATAATTAGCATTGATCTGTGTGAATACGCATAGAGTTTTTTTTTATTTTTTTAATGAAGTACACAAGCTAGAATCGGAGCATGGTACAAAACCTCCTCACATGTTCGTTTTTCGAAAATTTTGCGCAAGCCTCTTTTTGTTTACATAATCTACTGCGTGCGCAGAATCTCTATTTCCATCCTGAGATCTGTTCGGTCTGGGGTCAGACCTGGAATTGAGATAATGTTCTCTCAGCATCACAGCTTACATACATTTGCAAAGCACAGTAACATCACTTCAGCTCGTCTGGAACAGAATATCTGCCGCTCCTCTCGAAACATAGTTTTAAAACAATAAGTTCTACACCCTTCTTCTATATTTTTTTTTTTGCGCCGGTTCAAACGGAAAGGGAAGAAGGCTGAAGGATACTGCACATCGGACATATAGACAGTATAGCGGTCCCAGCCAACGTTGGAAGGGGGGCGGGTCTTAATTATAGATTTTGGAGAGGGGGAGGGGGAAGGGGCGGGTGCCACTGTATAGGAGTTTGAGAGGGGGGGAAGGGGGGTATAATGCAGGCGGCGGGAGAGACCACGAGAGAGAGAGTCGTAAGCGTACGGCGTCCAGGAGATTATGCCGGCCATCGCAGCCATGTTACATGGTGGCGCATATTTACCAAAAAAGACCCAAAAGCGCCGGATTACATTCTCCTCTAAAGAGAGATGACATGAATTTGAAATAATTTGTGAGGGGTGGCTGGTGTACGTACATCTTCGGAGTCAACTCGCCACTTCTGGCGAACAAGAGTGTTTTCCGTATTCTTCAAACAAGCGTTTGAAAAAAAAGAATAAAAAGCAAAAAAAGGAGCGTTGATTATTTGAGAGAGAGAGAGAGAGAGAGAGAAGTAGGCATTTATTAAAACAGTGATGTCAACCAGCGCCTAGTGCTGGTTTGCTACACTATGTAATGAACGGAATAACAAAAATAAAAAGGAGTAGAGAAAGGTAAGAAAAAAATGGATATAAAGGAAGTGTAAGAGAATATAAAAAATGATACGAGGGAAAATTAAAAATAAATGGACACGTGAGTGTTTCAATGGCAAGCGTCATTTATACCAGTTCAGTTCACTTTAGAACATCAGCCGATGCTGTAAACGAGTATTCTTCAGAAACTTCAGGAGAGCTTCTGTGGCCTTCTAACCGTCAGAAGATGTCATTATTTGGGGAATGCTTAGCCGCTGGGGCGCGCACGGCGAGTGAGCCGCTGCAGGGCCGAGAGTCGCCACTCTTAGCGTTACGCTATATGATTCAATCGCTATGGGGACGTCTCGTACGCTCCTCGTCGCCCCTGCAGGCTAATGGCATCGCTATAGGTGAGGAGGCCGTAGGGCTGGAATTTTTACGTCACCGAGTGGAGGCCAGTCCGGGGCACAGATTGGACCCAAGTACCGCGTCGGTTGGGACTGGTGCTCAGTCAGTGCCCCGTACTGGCCTCCAATACGTGACGTAGCGAACATTTAAAAAATGGGGGTGTGGGAATGTTTATACAGCCTGAACTTAGTCTGCCTCAACGGGCGACTTGTTTTCCAACTGCCATCATCATCATCGCCATTTATTATTCCTTGAAGGCTCAGGGGCAATATACAAGGAGGTGAACGGCTTCAAAAACAAACGACACAACTATTCATCAAACAAAAACACGCTGTAATCTCAGCTAAAGCGTCAGTCGGAAGAAAATGCTCAATGGCTGCAGAAAATTTCTTAGTGTCAGATAAGGAAACAATTACGTTACGCAGTGAGTTCCAGGCAGTCGTCAATGGCCAATGGTATAGTAGATATTTGGTTGGCTGTAGATGAGAAATTTAGCCAGTGCAGTACAACTACAGTGAACTAGAATATAGGGGTAGTGGAGAGCGTCGGCGCCGACCCATTGGCTGTGTGAAGCCAGAAGTGTAGACTGCCGTGCAAGTGGCGCTGTTGTCGAAACTGAGGACTTGGCTTACCGTAACATGGGGTGTGGCGTCGCGTACGTTCTCAGATGGTTCCTGTGGTGTCTGCGGTCGTTTTCGCGATTTGTTTTCGTGAATGTCAAGGGCTTCTGGTATTGTGATTACATTGGTTCGAGTCTTGTCGCTAAGCAATGAAAACGAAGAGAAAGAAGACGTCCTCCTGCGCTGAAGCTTTGAATAAGCTGTAGCGCCCTCGTTTTGGGTAGTACAAGCTCACCTGATTGAGCATCCCACTACTTATGGCACGTTGGTCGAGCTTTTTTAATTCTGCCTGGTGCTGAAGAACGAAAAACACCTTTGGACGCCAAAAATCGGCCAGACTCAACGCCGCAAGACAATCAAAAGTGACAAATTCATGACACCACCGCTAGGGTACGCGTCTATTCTCTCTGGGTGGTGACGTCGAAACACCTGTGTCGCGACGCTTTCATTTTTCTTTTTCTTTGTCATGTCTACTTTGGAACGCGTGAAACCGCATCTCATGGCTCGCGCTTTTAGCGTCTTAGCTTTGACGGCGTTCGGATTTTTGTTGTTTCTTTATATTTTGATCGTGATCTCGCGCTCCGCACCAGAGCAGGAACACTTCTGCATGCCTGGCAGTTTGAGACGCTCAAGTTTGTACTACCCAAAACAAGGCCTAACAAGTTCCTTTTTGCAGCACCCCTGGGCAACGCAGGAGGCCCATGCAAGACTGGTTACCCCGGTTTTCACTACATGGCCCAAGTAAGCATTAAACATTAATTCATAGACGTTGAAACACCCATAAGGGGGCATACATAGGCCACACTAATGAACCGCTATAGATCAAAAACAGCTACGCTTGGCGCGAACTTCGCTGGCAGGAGTGCTCCGAATCGAACAACCAGCGCTACCTGGTAGGTTCTACACGGCCTCACCTGGATGCCGGCTATTTTTCCACTACTTCTATTCTAGTTCACTGTAGTAATGGAACTGCTAGCATGGGGTATTTAACGTGCACCACGCAGAGGTATCACGACCGCACGCCGGTACGATACTCATCCAGATCGAAACGGGCAGGGGTGGGATCGAACCTAGGATCCGTCACTGTTCGCACGTGTGCATGTGAGGAGCGCGAGCTTTCGCTCTACACATACAGCATTTTAGCACGAAATGTGTTTTATCAGCCGACTTTCTTGGAGTTCTGTAACGCTCGGTTGTAACAGCCGGCTGTAACCGAAAACCGACCCCGAAAAAGCGCACGCATATAAAGAACCATGCAAAAAGTCTCGAGTTACCATATGCAGGATTTGAACTCACTACCATGAGATTGTGAGCCGAGTGCTTTGCCGACTGAGTGATCCAGGATCGCTGGTCGGAGGACGCGAAAAGCGAAAGTATTCACTCGGCGAGCGCGGCCGAGCGCTTCGCGGCCACGCAAAGCGCTTCGCGGCAACGCACGCGCTTCGCGGCAACGTAAGCGCTTCGCGGCCACGTCGAGCGCTTCGCGGCCTTTCCTGTTCTGCTGCGACATCTTACGGCGTGTTAGAAATAAGAGCGAATCTTCGGTAGGCGGTGCCTTTCAGAAAGACCTTTTCTTCTTCCCTGGAGGGCCTATCATACATTCTGTGCTTGCCAGACTTTGTCAGCATGATCAGGCTCGTATAATTTTTGGGTGTCTATGTAGGTGTATACCATAGGATTCGAATGAAATGCGAACAGTGACGGAACTTCGAGCTTACTATACCGGTGCGGCTTGCAAGCATGGGTTGTGCTTGGCGAGGTTCAAACACATCGGAGTAGGGCGCTGCGAGGTTGTGCGTCCCACTCCGATGTGTTTGGACCTCGCCAAGCACAACCCATGCTAGGAAGCTGCGCCGGTATAGTGGGATCGAAGTTCCGTCACTGTTCACATTTCATTTGAACCCGATGGTATACGTGTAAACAGTGTACTGCCAGTTTAACTAATTGTTTCAACGCAACCCCGACGCTTTCCGCACGGGACTATATCGCTCTTACAAAAAAAAGGTACCAAAAGGAGGTAACAGACCGCCCTTACCACCCTCCTCATGGACAAGAGGGAAGCGCTTCGTTTGTTCCTTCCTCAGACGCGGCAGACACTAGCGCCCTCTGTTAACAATGCGTTGCTACAAGGTAAAGTTCGCCGCGAGGGAGCAACAACGAGCGGAATGTTACCTCCCAGGGGGTGCACCTGTTTGGGCGCTGCGATTGGCTGTGGAAAGGCGCAAACGAGAGCGCTAATTGGCCTCCTCGTATGACACGTCATTCTTCGCGCATGCGTGGGCGAGCACCCACCCGGCATCGAGCGCGTTCCCCGCCGGTCATTACGGTCTTTCTTCGTTGAATTCGAACGTTCGAAGGAGGCGTCCCAGCGCAGGAACGTTCTTTATTGTTTTGTTCGGCTCACGTGACTATATAATATGTGTGATAGACCGATACTGAATCCGTTATATCACAGTGCGCTTATTTCGATTCTGGTTTGTACAAGACTCAGTCATTTGAGTCCACCCCAATGAAGCTTCGCTATTCCAAGCAGTGTTCCAAGCATTCACTGTTATTTGCCGAGTAGACACTGACTTTTTATGCACTTTGTTGCGATAATTTTATTGACTGTCGCGAACTAGAGCCCCAAAAGTCTTGTTCCAAGTGCCTTTATTGCGCTTAGTGGTTTCATCTTAGAACTTTCATAAGATGGCTAGTCTGGCCATTGCTTTCTTTGTCATTCTGTTTGTGACAGCCACAATAAAACATTGTCATTTACTTTCAGAACTAGTGCCATCTCCATCTATTATAAGGCCCACCCTTGAAGCATGTACTATCACAACCACAAAGGGCCATATTACATTCCTTTAGGGGTAAAAGTGATCCCATCAAGTGTGCACTTAACCTGTAATAAGGTGGTGAACCGGGCCAGTTGGTTGGCGTTGTACATGATAAAGAAAACAGCTCAGAAAGCGCGGACTACGAAGGAGAACAAAACGACAGGACAGCACCTGTCCTGTCGTGTTTGTTCTTCGTGGTCCGCGTTTTCTGAGCCGTTTTCCCCATCGTGTACATTTAATTCCAAAAAGGGTCATAGTTCCTCCATAAAAGGGAAAAATTTGAAACTAGGGTCGTGCACTATTGCCCCCCAAGAGGGGCAGCTGTTCCCACTATATGGAGCTAAAACCAGCCCCCTTTAGCAATTGCTGTTGCCTCCAAAAGGAGGTAAAATCAGCCCCTTCAGATATGTCGTCTTACCTCTGAAGGGGGTTGAAGTTTCCCCTAAAGGAGGTAAAAGCCGACCTCAAAACGATGCACTTTTCATCCCAAAAGGAGCTAAGGTTCCCTCCAAAAGAGGCAATGTTGCACCCTAACCCAGGGGGTAAGTTTGCACCCTCGTTGCAGGGGGTAACGCTACCCTTAAAGGGGTTGCCCTGTGTGCATGCCAGCTAACCCCTTAAAGGGGCCCTGCAATATTATTTAGGCGTCTACCTTTTTGCGGTTTCCACGTCCCTCGGAGTTCGGGCAAGCCAGCGGGCACGGAGAGAGTAACTAAATATCAGTGCGTCATATTTTAACCGGACGACGCGGAAACCTCCTCCACCGACGGGGACGACCCGCGATGCCGAAAGCGCGAGAAATGTGACGTCTTTGGTCCTGGGCTTACTACTGGTCAGAACCGCTAAAAGCTTCTTTTTGTCGAAATACAAAATAAAAGTGGCGCGAACCGTTTCAATTATTTATAAAAGTAGTTTTGTTCACTATTTTAGATCAGAAAAGAAACAAATGCAGTTTAGAAAGTGGTGAAACTAGGGCTGGGCAATTGATCGATTAACCTTCCGATTAATCGATTAAGGCTTTAATCGCGATCAAATGTTTTAACCGGTTAATCGGTTTTTTATTCGGTACTCAAAAAGAAGTCAACTGGACGCACGCATGGCTCTATCCTGGTTTTCCGTTCCCAGCCAGGTGCCATGAGCAAGGTTCAATTCTCGCGCCCACGAAGCGTCACGTGTTCGAGGATATATACATTACAGTTCTGCGGAAGCCAGACGAACAAGCCGGGCCCGCAATTGATCCCCGCGCGACCGCGAAACTTCACGTGTTGAGGATCTATTACACATCCTGCCCAGGCAAGACAAACAAGCAGAAAAACAAGCTGGGAAGCTAACAACGCCATGGTTACTTGTTCCAGTATTCGGCAGTTCACGAGTATGAAAGGCAATCTCGCTGGAAATTTTGGGTTTAAAGTAAACTCCAGCGGTGAAGTTTTTAACTCGAAGGAAGTCCACTGCATCATCTGCCAAAGCCGTTTTCGTACAGTGGAAGCGTAAATTCGCTTCAGTATTACCTATACGAGCGAAGCGCCCATGTATGCCGCTGCAGCAAGGACCATCCGCCAAAACGCAAACAACAATCAACGCCTTTTAATCGAGGCCCCTTTCTCTGAGAAAAGAAGAAAGCATCGCCCAAGCCCTGACTTCTTGTCTTCCTGTCGGAGAATGTGTACAAGCTTCTTGGTCTTCGGAGCTGGAGCGAAAATATGTGTCTTTGAATCGTTGAACTATATGCATCCTCAATTCTAACTGTCCTTTGCGCCGTGTAACAGAGAGTAAAATAAGTCTTCAAAGGCAAGACGAGTTGTTGCATTCTTTTTAATACATTATTTATAAAAATCAACGCAACCGATTATTCGATTAATTAATCGATTAAAGGGTGGCGATTAATCGGGTTAAAATTTTTAATCGACGCCCAGCCCTAACTGAAACAAGAAATGACCCGTCGATCACACCCACCACCAAGCGGCGGAAAAGGCGGCGCAGAAAGGTGTAGTGGGATCAGGTGCCAACGAGCGGCGAGTGTAGAAAGGTACCAGATGTACGCGGCGGCGCTGCGGTTGTACGGACTGGAGGATCCGACCGGATCCGAGCGTTCCCGAGGCCTTCGGCGAGCAGCTTTCGCTTGCGGTTTGGCCGTTTGGCGGTATGGCAGCGCGAAGTGGCTCCCGTTCTGAACTGATCTTTACCCCGTGTTTAGCTGTTGTTTGTGGCCAATGAAGTGTTATGCCGAATTAGTGTTTAATCGCGCAGCAAATGCAATGCGAGCCGCCCTGGTTGCCCGCTTCATACAGCCAGATTCCAGAACATGCTTTAGTGGAGCCCTCTCGAGCCGTCGACACGGAGTGCGGCAGCCGTGAGCGCTCGCTAAGCTCACCACCCCTCGTCTAGTTCACGGCCACTCAAGCAACCAAGGACGTCATGAAGGAGGTTGTTTTTTGCTTGTTTGGCAATTTTAATTTGCCTATAACTTTTAAAATAATGTGAAATTCAAGAAAAGAAAAGTTTCATTAAGTTACTACATTCAGTGCGCTCAGGTTCGGTGCAAATTAAAAACAAGTAAAAAAGTCCTTGCAAAACCCTACAATACCGCTTTTTTTTTTTTAAGAGTGTAGCAGTTTTGTTTTTTTTAAATCAGAGGGTGAGATCCTAGTAATGCGCGTATTGATGTTAGATGTTTTAGTCGGAGGAGTTTCCCCCGAAATCTTTACCCGTCACCGACTCTCGATAACCCCCCCCCCCCCCTCCCCGCGAAATAAAATCCTGGCTACGTGCCTGCGCGGAAGGTTTAGAGGGGAACACGAATAAATAAATTAAATAAATAAATATTCATTTACAAAGTTACTTTCAATCTGGACAAAGAAAGAAAGAGAAAGCATTGCAGGTTTGATTTTTATTCACCGACGAAATCGAGTATTGTTCCCCGCAGTCCTCAAGCTCTCTGTCTCGGTAGGCCGTATATATAGGCAAAGTAAATCAAAGGGCGCTGCGCAAACACGCGTCGATAACGTTATCCGATTTCTTGCGTACACAGCGTGTGTGCAATACGCCGTATCGGGAGCCTCTTCAAGACGAATTCCGTTTGGAAGCGCGCACATCGAAGGTCTGAGAGGCCTTATTGTGCGCCGGGGGATACTCGGAAGCGCGAGCATGTATCTGGAAGAAAGAAAGTCAAGTTGGACGAGCGAATGTTTGGTCAGAGCTGAGTTCATACAACTTGCAAAAAAGAAGAAAGAAAAAAAGGGTTTTGGCGTTTTCAGTTTTTTTCCTGTCAACCGAATAAAAGATTTGTTTAACTGTGTTTTGTCACCTTCAAGTAAACTGTTTATGCATTTAAACTATTTAAAAAAACTTAGGAATGTATATAGTATGATATTCCATTTTGATTTTGTTTTAAAACTTCGTTGGGTATTTTGTGTGTATAATGTTCGGATGTTCGGTATGTGTGTGCCTGTGTGTGTTTCTGTTTTTTTTTTTACAGAAACGCTGTTGGTGTTTTTGTTCTATAGCAGAGGCACTGCTCACCCTCTCCCCGTCGTTTCTCACACACGGCAATGGTGTCTCTCTCGCTCTCTCTCCCTCCCCTTCTCCCTGCAAGCCTCCGCTGTTACGAAAACCTCACGTGATCATGGAGAGAGCGCTCTTCTCCTCCCCATCCTTCCTCCTACATCCATGTACACTCCCACAACGCCCCCCCTCCCCCCCCCCCCTCTCCGGCCGTTGCGAAATAGCCTGCGCGGACACGCTCCCTCGCCTCCCGACTGCCGCCGCCCAGGTTCCGTTCTCGTGTCTCTCCGCGCCTTTACTGAACAGTCCGCGTATTCGTACTTTCGATTCTTCCACCGCAGGCGCGGTCACGGACGTCCCCGTTAAAAAAACAAAGAACAGCTAAAAAAGAAAAAAGTATTACGTGTTTCTTTTTTCTATTACATGCAACATCTCGTACAAATGCTCCAGCGAAGCACACATCTGCTCACACAAGCTTCCTACTCCACTGAAAGCAAAGAGCCCGTTGCAACCACTGCGCCTTTGCCCAACGCATGCCGCTGCCATTCGCCTTATTCCACAAGCTGCCTTTCCACAACGCAGCAGCTACCGCTGTCAATCGCAGCACACTTTGTGTGTTCTTTCGCAATTCTTCGTGTTTAGTTGCGATGCACCACGGGCAAGGCATATGTTGTTCTCGGTGGGCATCAATAAAAACTGGCACCCTTTCCACTCCGGTGAAGAAGAAGACCAGCGAAGCTGTACTACGGTGGGAATGAAGTAATGGCTAGCTGCAAGTCGGCAAGCCACAGCAGACTGGAAAGGCTCGAAAGGTTTCCGCCATCTATGAGCGACCAGACAACCGGGAAGTCGGTTGTCTGGTTGCCGCCGTCGCTCATAGATGGCGGTAGCTGTCCAGAGTTTCGTGTCATCATTTGTTTGCTGGCGAACACGATACTGGGGAGACTAGCCCTTAACAGCTCCGCTGTAAAAACACGAACGTGAACATCGGAACGAAAGAAGGGGCCGGCCCATCCAGCAACAACGCACAGGGAACGAGCTACGACGGGGAAGCCAGGCGAGCGCCGTGATTGGTTGAGGTCATTCGGAAACAAAAGCACGCGTGCGCCTTTCGTGGGTAAACAAACGAATGAGGGGCGCAAGGAGCAGACCAACTTGCTGCACGACACCACCCAGCGGAGAGCGCGCGAAGGAGAGAAGCGGGGAGTCGCCGCCGCTTATGCACCAACCCAGTGTTTACAAACAAGCCCGCTTTGCCCACACCAGGTGTGGGCACTGCGCGTGCGCAGAAACCAAATTTAAGAGGAGTGGAGCGTTCGCGCATGCCCAGTACCGACAGCAGCGCCACCGCAGTGCCGTGACGTCAGTGAGTTGAGTTGGTCTATATCCAACTGTGCAGCGAAAGCTGGCGCGGCCTGGCGACCAAAATATGAACCAGCGAAGAAGGGATCAAATTGCGGAACGTTACTGTTGCGAATAGCCTGCATTGAAATAGCGTCTCGGTTTTTTTCTTTTTTCTGCAAGCTATACAAATGGAGGGACGCGCAACATGCTTACAATCCACATCGAGTTTAATGGAGTCTGGATTAAACTCCGAGTTTCTGAGTCTGTAACGTAGCTCGAACTATCACGGAAAATAATATGGGCTCCTCAAAATACTCTGAACTTCGGTGCAATATAGGGTACTTTTTTTTATACTATTTTTTCTTCTTTCTGGTATACCCTAACTATGCTTCCCTGGTTTCTTTTTTCGCGAAGTAGCAAATTAGCTCCGAATGAAGGTTGACATCTTCGTGTTGTAAATTAAGAATATACACGTTTTCACCTCAAAAACTAGTAATAAAAAAAAAAAAAAGATCCGTTTTTTCGAGGAACATTACTCGTTTCACACTTTATGTAGAGAATTAATGTATATGTATGCGCATTTTACATTAGATACATGTTACCTTATCAAGACGTACACGTTTCAAACGCCAAAAGCATCGCGTCTCCTTCCGACAACCAAATCTTGTAAGAACTAGTTTGCGCGGCGGACGAACAATGCGCAAACCTTCCCTTTATTTTTTCTTGAGTAGAAGACGAGTATAGTTAAAAAAAAAAAAGGTACATGCGAGGTGTTCTAGTGATTTCGTGCGACAAGGCAGCTGTTTTTGGTTTTTTGAAGCGTCTAATATGTGATGATTTTGGAAGGAGAGGTTGCTTCGGATAAGAAGAAAAGTTCTGTCTTCAATAACCGAAAGAAAGAAAGAAAGAAAGAAAGAAAGAAAAGAAAGGCTGCCGTCTTGCGGCGATCCGGCTACACCTTTGCGTTTTGAGGTTATTCTGCACCGTGAAGGAGTGGGGAGAGAGAAAGAGAGGAGAGAGTGTATTTCCCAAAGATTGCCGAAGATACAAAAAATATTTCTCCAAATCTTTCTTTTTTCTCGTTTTTTTGCAACTTCGGAGAGAAAGGATGAAAGAGAAAGTCGGCTTCCTTGCAAGCACTACTATTCTTACTCAAATCTAAATCTATATCAGAATCGTTTTTTTTTTTCATCTCTTTGTGTCACCAGGGGAATTCCTGCGAACGCCCGGGGAGCCGAGGCACTTCCGTAAACCCGCCAGCGGCGAGAGAGGGAGGCGGCGGCTGTCCATCGACCAGCGTCTCGAACCCAGGGTCCGCGTGGGCGTGGCCCCACCATCAGGGGGGCGTGGCCACGGGGGAGGCGTGGGCGTGTCCCGGGGTGAACGACCCGCCCGCTAACGACAAACCCCGGCGAAGCCGGCCTTGGTGCCTAGGCCCGGGTCACGCTCACGCCGGGGAGGCGGTAGCCGGGGCGGCGGCGGGAACCCTAACGACCGTCTCTCGGGGACCATTTGCCGGTAATGGCGAATCCGGGATCATCGGGGGCGCGGGCCTCGCTACTGCCCGCGTTACGCGCCGCGCAAAAAGAGCGAAGGCGAGCGGGGGGGAGATCGTGCTCTTGGGTCTCCCGGAGAGACCGGGCAGCGAGCGCTGGCCGGTCCGGCCGACGGACGGGCGGGGGCGAGCGACGCGGAAGCGGCGATGGACGCCGCGATCTGGGCCGAGCTCTCGCCGCATCTGGGTCAGTTCCAGTCACGCCGCGGATCCGAAACCCGCGCCCGTTTCTCCTCCGGGAGGAGCGGCAGCTGGCCGGAGAAGCGCCGCGGCGAGCGCCTCCCGAGAGCGAGTTCGGACCCGCGCTGTCCACAGCTGGATCGCCGCACCGGAGAAAAAAACAAACTGCGGCGACGCGAGCGTCGCCGCGGGGGTTCCGACGCTCCTGTCGCTCGCTGTCATCGATCAGCTCCGGCGACGCGTGGGGCCCGGGGCTACACGTCGTCTGCGCCGCGCGCGCGCGCCGTGGGGTTCGGGCCGCTTGCCACCTGCGAAAGCTCGCCGTTGGTCGTTGTTGTTGTTGGAGAAGCGGCCGCTGCGGTGGTGGCGACGGCGGCGAGAAGCTGCCAGGGCCGACGTCCGTTTTTTCTCCGGGGCAGCTGCCAGTCAGCGGGAAGCGAACGCGGTCGCGGGGCCCGCCTCCCCCACACGAACCGGGCGCGCCGCAAGAACGCCGAGCTCGAAACGCGGCGGACGGACGCGCGGCGCCGGAAGAAAAAGCAGGCCCGCGGAGGGGCGCATGCGCCGGCGGCGCTCGCCCGTCCCGATTGGCCCGGGATCACGTGGGCCGTGACGTAACGGCCAGCGCGGCTTGCCATTGGTTCTTCTCGCCTCGCGAGGGGTGTCGCGTCGAGGGTGGGGAGGCGATCGCGTCGTGCGTCTGCGCGGCGGCGCTGTCGTCTGCTATGGCCGCTGCCGCGGCGAGCGCTCGGGACACGGAGCGGCGCTTGGGAATGCAGCAGCACGGGCCGCGCGATCTGGCGCCTCCACTGGGAATCGTGGCGTCCGGGGACTGGGGGCCCGCTGGGGTCTGGACACGGCGCTGACGGGGTCGCCGCGGGGCCCCGAGGTCGTCATGGCCCCGGGAAGCACTCCGGGCGGCAAGCGCGTCGCCGAGCAGCGCATCAGGAGGCCCATGAACGCCTTCATGGTTTGGGCCAAGGCGAGCGCAAGCGACTCGCCGACGAAAACCCGGACCTGCATAACGCCGACCTGAGCAAGATGCTCGGTGAGTCCTTTTTCGTTCTGTCCGCCTCCCCGCGATTCTTTCTTCCCGAGCCCTCCCGCCCACCGCGGAACGCTATCAGCGCACACCAGCGTCCTCCGCGCGATTAGATGGACCGCGCATCGTCCCATTGTTCACCGCAGTGTCCCGAGCACCGTGCTTTTTTCTTTCTTTTTCCTACGCGTACCTGAGGCCGATAACGGCGTGCCCGAACGGTCGCCGGATCAGCGACCCAACGACGCGAAACGACGGCGACGACACCCTCCAACATCGTGCCCCCAACTCCGCACACCAACCAAGCAAACGGACCCCTGCGCAAAAAAAAAAAAAAAAGATAAAAAAGGAAAACTTCGCGAACGACATATCCTACCTGGACCCCTTCCAAAACTGTATACTACTCCTACCGCGTGACGTCACTGACTGAACCCTGAGGTCCCCCCCCCTTCCACACCGCCGTCACGCTGTCGCCGTCAGCGTTAGTGTACCGTAGCGCCCCCCCCCCCCTTCCCAGCGTCGTCGTGTTAGCACGTCTTCTCGGTATGACTGGGATGTCTCTGTCGGCGCCTCTTACAACAGCGTGACGGCGCGCTTCTTCTTCTTCGGCAGTTGCCCCTTCTTCCCCCCCCCCCTCCCATAAATAAGTGGTAGTCGTAAAACAGGACCCCAAATGCTGCTTGTTGTTCTCGGCGGGGAGTCGTATCTCCTTCCGGTCGCAGCCACGTCCGGCGTGTTGTGGATACCCCCGACCGTGGCCCCCGCGCTTGCAGTGACGGGAAGCCACCGTGTGCATACTACCTGCCGCGAAGCACTGCATGTATGGCTTGGAGCTATACGGGCCCCATATATTCGGTGACCCCCCCCCTCCCCTCGCCCCGGAAGACGACTTCAGTGCCCGCTCTGATTTGAGCGATCATTTCATCGAACGGATCAATCAATCGTGCGTTTATATCGTGCCCCCAAACAGCTGGTCTTGGGAGGGGTGCACATAATAGAGCCGATATCACCGAAATCGGTTGCCATAATGAGTCTTGTATAACCCGACGAGCTATTTCGGGCAGTTATTGCTCGATCGGCGATTTTTTGGTGTGTACATCTGTTTTGCAAATTTGCGTTTTTCGTGTTTTTTTTTAAATATTGATCGCTTCAATCTTGTCGATTGTCTTATCATTGGTAAAGCGTATACCATTTGCCGTGATCGCCGTGCACAGCGTACCAAGTGTATGGTGGATAAATGAAGGACGCACCATGCAGGATTAAAATTAGTAAGTGAACGTAAGTCGGCACATGCTCCTTCTCTGTACACGTCCAATAATTTTATTTGGCATCGATTCATCAAACATTTAACGTATATATAGGTCGGTTTTGTCCGAGAATACTGGGGAAGAGGCCCGATATCCAAGATTCCGACGCATCTATATACGCACAACCACGCGATTTCTGAATCCTATCCCCCACGTGGTCTTATAAGAGCTCATATCGCAGACACTTCTTTCCATGCTCAGCTGGACATGAGCTCTTATGTGCCGCTTATCAGCACACCAATATCCGCCTTGTACGACACTGCATGTGACAGATAGGAAAGACATCGTGGTTCCGGTTTTTGAACACAATGTGTTTTCCATATACTGGAAAAGGAACATTTTCATATATCAATCGTTCAGTAAACGTATACGCGAACTTATAAATAGTCTACAAGTTCTTATGTGATCCTACATGTTCTCAAATGTTCATTGGACACATTAATCTTTTTTTTCTTGATTGAAAGTGCGTGATTTGATCTTATTTGAGCCTCGGATAATCGCTTCGATCGGCTGATAGGAGCCAATATATCCTCACATACCCCGGTCTCATTTGTACATATATGTATATATATATATACATAAACTGCTCATATATGCGCAATATATGGACTCTGATGGAAGAGTCGGTGCCTCCCGCATGGCTGTGATCGCTAACGAGAAACATACCTAAGTTATATAAGGTGCATATAAGTTGTTATATGACCCAATATGTTCTTATAAAGTAGTTTAATAAAATACCATAAAATCAACATCAACATAAATATACGCTCATTGGACACATATATTTATTTCATTATAGGGTTTGCGTCCGTAGAATTTTTGAGCGAAAGAACAGCTTTCAGGAAATTTTTGAAATTTAAGCAGCTGCTTCTGTATGAACTAGCCGATGTTCATCAGTGTTATCTCTGTTGAACGAGAAAAAGAGGGGAAAAAAGCTTATTTTCTCCTAAAGGAATATTCGCATTATTCAGCGCTTATTTGTCAGCACGAAATTCTGTGTTTGCTTAAGAAAGTCAAGCTTTAGGAATTCCCCTAACATTCTTCCACCAAAATAAACAAAACAATTTTACATCTTTTTTCTTGTTTTTGTTTTTTTCATCGGAATACGATCGTAAAAAGCAGAAATTCGGCGTTAAATCTTCGAGAACGTTGCACGACCAGCGAAATTTTCCGCACGTGCAGATAGCATTAGATCTCTATATCTTAACCCACAAAAGAACCGATACAATCGTAATATAATTCTCTATCCTTATCTATTTTGATCCCCCAAATATCAGTGAATAGCACGCGCGCGAATTTCCGTGTACTGCGTACACGTCTAAATTCTCACACGGATTCACCCGCATGCAGACTCAAAGGGACAGTTCTTTTCTATCTCTGACAGAAAAGCTTGTGACGTCACTCCATTAACCGAAAGCAACCGCATTCTGCGTTGAGTGATTCTTCCGTGTCATGAGCATTTGATGGGGTCCGAAATGTCAGTGTGCCTCCGGGAGTCTTGAACAACAGAAGGGATCGACGTACGGCGCCTCATGAAACGAAATACAACTTTTCAAGGTGCCACTTTTGTGTTCGGGAAAGTTGCGTAATTAATCGCCTTTCTGTCAAAAAAAGAAAAAAAAATCCTTCATTTATAACTTACGTTTAATACATTGCCCAATAAGAGCTTCGCACAACTTGCAGAGTCTTTATTTGTACTATTTTCCAGGCTCTATATACTCGGAGCATCGTTCGGACCGTATGCAGCACTGTACAAAATGTACAAAGAATGTACATTTTGACCTCTTAGTAAATAAAACGGTAGAGGGAGGGGAAAGGGCATTTGAAGTATATTTCGAGTGTGCTAATTGTGTAGTAATACTATATAGTTTTGATCGTTCCCGCCTAAGCGCCCGAACAGGGTCGGTGGGATTAGATTTTATATAAGCGCGTGACGAACAACTAAGATATGCACTAAAAGCAGTTACATTAGAAGTATAGTTGAGAGATTCGAAAGCATATAGGGATACATTGCGGCGCACTGGAAATAGATTTTAAGAATGCTTATTAAGTGTATTTTTTAAATCATACTTTCAGGAAAAAAAAACAGTACTAATAGTTCTTATATTAAAAAGTGTATATAAGATATTGAAATCATTTTCAGTACACTCGAAATATACTTCGAGTACACGTTTTGTATTGGAAAACTTAGAAATTCGTGTGTTTTTTCAGAAAAGTAGACTAAAAATACTCGTATTAATGCTATGTGCTTCAGTATCGAAATTATATTGCGGTACGCCCGAAAATTATTTCGAATATACTTTTTCTTTTTTTTGTAAACAGCGGGAAAAGTACATGATAAAGTATTATTTCAAAAAAATGCACTAAAAGTCTAAGAATAAAAAATGAATACTTCAGATATTGAAATTAACATATAGCAGTACGGAGAACTAATGCCTCAAATACACTTTTGTTTCATTAAAGTAAAAATTTTCGAATACTTACTGAAAGCTGCTCTAAAAGTGCTTAATTTTTTAAGTATATTGCGGTTAACTCAAAGTTTAACTTTAACTGTACTTTTTATTTAATAGAAGTACAAATTTAAGAATACTTTTATGAAACCTTTACAAAAATTACTTACATTAGGCACATCTGAGGTTAACTCAAACTATGCTACAAGTATACTTTTGTTTAACAAAATTGCGAGAAAAAAATGCTTATAATTTTTGATGGACTCATATGAATCCGATCTTGCGTGGAAAACTTTTGCGGAACATGTTTAGCTTCGCGATATATTTAACAATCTCGTAGGGTTTTTCGACCTTGTAAAATGAAACAAGTTTTCAAAAGTGGGCGCCACCTGCTGGCAGTAGTTAGCGCTCAGGAGTTCGATTACGAATTGATCAAACTCACTCCTCAATGATCTTTTTTCGGAAAGCTTCAAACTCATGCAAAGTTCGATAGTCAAACTTCCGTTGGGTGCCTTCTAGGAGACAGACGAATTAATTTTAGTTAATAACTCAATTAAACAATAATTACCGTAAAAGCAAAAGTAACTTCAATATAACGAAATTGTTTTTAATAAGGGAGTAGCATTATACGCTTTCATTAGACTACCGCTACTTTCCGCAAAAATGCGGCTGAACTCCAGAGCCGATATGAGACAACGTTCTGTCTTCAAATATTTGTATTTAAAGAGCGCTCCCCAATTATATTTTATTGAAAATCCTTTTCACCGCACAATTATGACAAATCATTCAAGTTAGCATAAAAACCCTATTTCTGCAGCTTTCAAACTGACATTTCAGTCTGCACTCCGTAGCACCAAACCCGACCGAAATTATTTCGGTGAAATTGCTGCATTGGCACAATTTATTGCGCCAGCGTATACATTACCTGACATATACAGAGCCATTGATTCCATTCTCCCGAAAAACAAATATCATGTATAAAATTACCGTTTAATTGGATTATAAAACTGTTGTTTTCGCCACCTTTAAATGCCAGGATTTCCACCCCAAAGGCCAATTTTCCGGATCTTCGAGCGCTGTCAAAATGCGCAGCTGTCGTATACATCCTGGTTTTGTATCGCGGTCGCTTTTAACGCAACGAAGCGTGAAAATTCCGAGTGCTACATCGCTGCCTATTTCAGCAAAACGCGAACGTTCAAAAGTCAATTGACTGACGCAGGCTGCCTCGATGCTACATTTTCAAAATTTCTGTCTTCTTTTTTTTTCTTTTACATTTTCGAAGTTTATGCGGCAAGCAAACACAAATAACAATACAAAGCATTACGCAATATCAGTCGCTATACTTTTAGTCCATCCCCATGAGTCCGTATTCCTCCCCTCGGCAAAACTTGACAAATAATTGTTTTCAGCCGAACAGCTGCGGACATCGTATAGTAGTCACCGAAAGAATTATATAAAGGCAGTACAATATTAATTAAAACAAATTAAAACGCCATGGGAACGTATCTATTCTACAGCCGAGGGTGCGATATGTATACGTTGCATCGGATCCTTTATGAACAACTTTTGCAATATATCTATAGAATTTCTGCCCACCATGAAGAAGAATCGTAATATTTTCGTAAGATAGTAACATCGTCAAACTCGTATATATCGTATAAATTAATATTTCATCGTTTCTATAAAAAAAAAGTATTCGTAAAAAAACAGACGAAATTTGTGATATTGCGTATTACGGGATTATTCCAGCTGATTTGTTTCAAAAATGTTCTTACAAACCAGTTCTCTTTTTTCTTTTTTTTTTTTTTTGCTGAGTGCATGCGCACATTAAAGGTTCGCACCCGCGTTCCGCACCATCGATTGAATACACCCTTTCCAAAAGTGAGCGCCATCCAGTAGCGGCTGCGCAAACTATATCAGGGTCCACCATTGTTCGGGCGCCTGCTCACGAGCGTGTATTGGACACGAGCGTGACGTCAGCGCTCGGCGAAGACTCGGGTCCAATCACGCGCTTGTTGAGCAAGAAATGGCGACCTGCCAATGTTGCTCGACGGACTTTCGAAGAAAAAGGTCTATCAAATTTCATGCGTCTTTTTCAGACGCGCAGTCATTTCCCAAGAAAAAAGCAAGAACGTCGGGGGTATCTATAGTGCCAGCCGTTCGGGTCATGCAGATCCCCTTGCGGAACTTGAAGGATACTGGCTCCCGCGCTCGATCGCCGTGGGTGTGTCGAGCGAGGCAATCTGATGCATGCGCTCGCGGCAGCACTTGGCACCGCGCGCGCACAGTCAAAAGACCGTCGGCAATTGCACGCCCAGCGATAGAGCGCGATTGGCATTGCCATTCTTCACGAAGCGCAAAGGCTCCGAGAGAGAGGGGGGAATTCTCATTCGCCGCTTTATTGGGCACTCAGCGTCGAGCTTCCTATTTGCGGTGGGCTGTTGGATCGTGGCGCATAGATAACCTGTACATTCTCAAGAAAAAGAAGAAAAAAAAAAAGGGGGTATCACTCTACACCCTTTTGTCCCATATATAATGCACCCCAAAACTTCTTTCACCCGAAAACGCCTTTCCGCCCGCTATTTCTCCTCGACAAGCGGAAACGCAGCGCGTGCGCACTCGGGCCCAATGTTCGCAGGAAGCGTCCGCCATTGATATTGCAAACGTTCCCATGGATTGAGTTACTCCAGCTCTCCGATCTATATGTAAAGCTCTCTGGTGGCGCGACATGAGCGCCTTGGGTGCGCGGTGACGAAGAGAGGCAAGACCTGTCGCGCAAAACTGACACGGGTGAACCCTTGGCTTTGGCGTTTCCCTCCACTATCGGGCGCAGTATAGGTCTGACGTTCGATTTAATAACCGTGCCAGAGTTGAAAGGACGCTATCTTTTTGTCTTCGTCAACTACCTCTATATCACCATATCTCCTAGGCATTGCGTCAGAGACATTAGGTGGCATTAAATCACCCCCCCCCCCATAAAAAAAAAGGGGGGGGGTGTTTGAGACTTGTGGACTCACTTTTAATGTCCAAAAAATCTAAATGTATACCAGCGGATCCTGCCGAGTCTGAGTTTATTGTAATTCTGAATGATGCGCATTCGTTTATGAGGGCGATGAATGAGTCAATCTATAAATCGGGCTCTATTGGATCCTACGTGTTCATAATTGAGTAAATACACAGGTAAGAAAGTTCAATGATATAATAGGCGCTCTCAAAAAAATCTGGTCGTAAAATAACTCCTCGGGGTTCTTCGGCTTCTCCATATTTTGCAACCCCAAAAAGGTTCCTTTAAGCACCCCCAAAAGGGTGCTTCGTGAAAAACCTATCAGAGGTATAGGGTCCCTTTAAGCTCCTCTTTTGGCGCAAAGGAGTTGTTTATCGCCCAGTTGCCATTCTGAGTGCGCCAGGCAGGCACGTAGCCAGGGGGGGGGGAGAGAGTCCCCCCCCCCCCCTTTTAGATACGCACTTGGCGCCAAGGAAGAATAGTGCATGGGTGAAACAGTTCTTCACGAGCAGAAAGCGGTCTTGGGGCGCCGAAGAGTCTTTCATGAATGAATATTTTTTAGACTGTATGTCGCGTTTGCCCGTAATATTGAATTTCTGGTCTCATATAGCACAAGAGGCCGCGACACACGAATTTGTCTATTTTTTGTTAGTATCGGTAGAAACATCTGAACAGAGATCACGGCTAAAAGCTTCATCGCGTCATACCAAAGTAATTACAGCTATGGAGCCGCTGCATTTCCCATAATAACATCAAATAAATACCGCTCCAGATACTAGGATGTACATACCCATATATCTGCCCAAAAGGATGTTTCGTTCAAGTAGAAAACAAATATTTGCATTTTCTCGTAATGTAAAAAAAAAGGAAAAAAAAAAAGAGCCAATTATGGCAGGCATTAATATACATGGAGTGTATATGTCCACACTATAATAGCTATATTTTAATTATAGTTATAAGAGGTGTCAACCATGAATAAGAAAATGCAGAAGGTTGCGGAAAATACTAGACGAAACTATGAAAAATATGATAAAAAATAGTTTAATCGTTGCATATAGTCTATTTTTTCAAGTTATAATCTTAAACATATATATCATTATAGTGCCCAAAATTAGTTTCACCCAGCATAGATACACTTTTCTCTGTAATGTAAATACAAGATTTATCTTCTTCACGCTGTTATAATTAAGTGAATCATTTTTCGTCAAAAAAATATCCCGTCTATCTTTGTTCCATAAGATTTATCAGTCTAACTCTACTCTCCGCCAAGCGCTATTTTCTGAGCCAATTCGCATATCATCGCGCACCGATTATCAACTAAACGTTGGGATCCCCCATTTCTTGGCTCAAACCTCGATTGACTGAAACCGCCTTCCAGCAGCCATTGCCACAATCACTGCCTCGGATAATTTTAAAGTTGCCATTACTAATTTGTTAAAAAATGTTTCGTAGTAATTTTGTGTATTTGTTTTCTGCCTTTTCTTTGTTATTTGCTTTATTTGTATATACTGTGCGCCCACTCCTCCTCTCTGTAATGCCTTCGGGCCCTGAGAGGCATAAGAAATAAAATCAAATTATCTAAATCAACCCCCCCCTCCCCCTCAAGAAAAAAAAAAAGGAGTCTCGTTTAAGTTTGTGGAATTGTTAGAAGTAACTGTACTTTATCTACGAAGGATGCCACGCAAGCGTTCAGACCGAGAAATAAGGGCCGCGGCTCTGTTGTGATATTTTCAAATGCCAAACAACTGCGCAGCAGCAAAACATCAAAAAAAGGAAAACAACTAAACAGAGACTGCGAAATATAGGTCTCGTTATTTTTTCTTTCTTGGTCTTCCGTTCAAGTGGGAAAAACAAAAAAAAAACAGCAACTAGTAGAAAATGATGTCAGGTGCAGTGTGATCAATTTCGACTTTTCAACGAACGCAGCAGCGTCTAGAAAGTTCCTCGTCGCCACGAATCGACCAAGCTCAGTGGGAGGCCGTAAAAACATTTCTATAGATCCTCCATCACGCGTTCGACAACTCTTGTTTGTTTACGATCCGGTTTGTATACGCTACAATTCCTTGGAGTTGGTGTACATGGGTGAACCGAGAACGAGGCGTTTTTGCTGCATTATGACCACATCGCCATACTAATGGGAGACAGTTAGCAGGGACAAATAATTGCCGTGTTTTGTTTTCGTTTCTTTAATGTGATAGCATGTTTAGGTCTACCACACAAGATTGTATAGTGTCCATCTGTCGCGGCTCAACTTAAATCTAGCGGAGAAGCGCTTCCCGCCTATTGTAGCGGGAAACGTTTACCCGCTCAAAAAAGCTGAATTTGTGTATTCTTATGTACCACTTTAGTTTCCCTGCTAAATTTATTGGGAAGATATCCGCCGATAAATATAGCAGGTACCTGTATTGGTGCATAATTGCACACCGATTTAATTTCTCCGCTAAATTTAGCGGTAGACCTGAATTGCTACGTAAACATACACTAATTCAATTTCCCGCTAAATTTTGCGGGAAGCTTTAAACCCGCTAAATATAGCCTGGGAAACCTGAAGGTGTTTTGTTGTGCACCAATTCGATTACTCCGCTAGATTAAGCGAGCGGGGAGACTTGCTTTGGCATGTTAATTGTGCACCATCAATTCAATTTCCCCACTAAATTTAGCGGAAAAATTTGAATTGCTGCATGGTTATGCACTAGTCCAAGCGTCGATTGGGGCCGAGAGCGCCCCAATCGACGCACGACTGCATGGGGCGAAGGATCTAAAATGATTTTGCGTTACATTTTGTTTGGCACCAGCCAGACCGGTACAGGAATCCCACAGGTAACCACATCAAGATTTGGGCAATCAAGGTCATATAGAGCCGTTTTGTATATATGACCATATATACAAAAAAAAAAAGTCTCTGTTCCCCTTTCAATTGATCTGTAAGAAACAAACTTCAAACTTCAAATAGGGCATTTTTGCACTGGGAGAGAAGGCGTGTGGTTCTTCTCTCTTCATCCCCTCTTTCTTTCCAATAAAATTGAATGACTTTCAATAAAACTAGACTAATTTGGTATCAAATGGTTCATTGGGACAAAAACGTAAGCGGTGGAGAGAATTTCCCTTAATGAGCTGTCAGAGTCGAATGAGAAAGGGCGCCGGAGTCGCGTTCCTGCTCACCGCAACAGTTGAACCAGCTGAAATGCCGTTTCTTGTGGTCCGATTTTTGCGTCCTGCATGGGAATCATCAGCCTAATTATTGTTACCATTATTATAATCGTCATCCCTCGTTCTCACCACCAAAGATGGCGGGACTTATCAATTGTGTGATGATTATACCGGTTAAAAGTTTATTAAGCTCGCTCATATTTCTTCTCGAGCAGACATAAGTGGTGGCCAAAGTCCGCGTGTACTTCCATTCTTTTTAACTAAAAATGATAAGGTTACAAAAATTATAAATACCTAAAAAAATCATTATATATATATATATATATATATATATATATATATTTTTTTTTTACGCTTTTGGTATTTGTAGTGTCCAGAGGAAACAATCTACCTTTTAGTTCGCAAACACGTCGAATAAGATCATATTTGTTATTGCAAGACGGCTGCTATAATATACATAAAAAACAATGCAAAATGGCGCAAAGCAAAAAAAAAAAGTATGTTTAGACGATGCAAGTTTTTGCCAAGCTCTAAAAAGAAAAAAAAATTATTTTCGGTTAACTTAATGCAGACTTGTACGTAACGCGTTACAAGTAATGGATTACTTGTAATCAATTACATTTTGCTGTAATTTTGTAACGATTCAATTACTTGCTTAAACGAGTAACGATCCTTGTAATTCAATTACTTTCTTGCTGTATCGACTACAAAATTACCCATTACAATTTTTCTCAATCCTTTTTTATTTTTCTTATTTTTTTTTTTTTTGCGAGAGGGGTTAGAAGTGCTGGAGTCACTGAGTTCTGGGCAAAACCGGTCAACAGGATAACAAAAATCTGGTTTTCGCCCGTGTCTTTGGACTGTTTTTAGCTTTTAACCAGGAAACAGTTTGTATTCAAATTCATGAGCATGCTCCTACAAGCTTTTGTCGGGTTTAGGGGTTATCACGTTCGATCATCTAGATTCTTAGTTATTATTTGGTACGTTTCATTGGGTTTGTCAAAATTATTTCTCCGTCCCTAATATTAGTTCCCGAATAATATCACCCCATCAAGTGTGCCACTTGAAACTAGGAGCTCTGTTCATGACACCAAGATTCTTTGGCGGATGACCGACGCAAACTTCGAGATACAACTGCTGCTGAAACTGAACAACGCGTAGAAGACGATAAAACAAGAAATGTATAAATGCCGAACCCCTATTTAAATGTGTATATGTGCTACCTTAACAAATAAAAAAAAAGTTGTGTGGAAAGTAACGTGGGAAGTAATCGAATACTTTAGAGTAATTTTTCCATTACTTTGTTTGAGGCTGTAATTGTAATTGTAATCGGTTACTTTTTACAGTGAAGTAATTGTAAATGTAATCGGTTATTTTTTTCCGTAACGTGTACAAGTCTGACTGAATGCGATTTGAACAGCATGACGCACGGCTAAACATTTGTGAAACGGAATGTGATCTAGATATTCTCGCACACAACACCACTGACCAAAAAAAAAAGCTTCCTTGGCGCGGCCTTGTTTTAAAAATAAAACTGGACTTTTGTTTTTGTTTCGGTCTTTCCATGGCGAAAATTGATGACGTAGTCACGTGGATCGCAATGTTAACGTAGTGACAGGAACGAACTTAAAGCGGGTTGGCAAAGACGATTTGAAAAACACGAAAGAAAAACTCAATGCCGCGACGAGTTTTTCAGGTGGTGGCTCTTGTCCAATAGACATATTTCCCCAAATTAGAAAATCAACAAAGAGAATGCTGGGAACGTATAGCACACGCGCTGCACGCGATCGCCTTACAAAAGATTCGAAGTAAATGACCAAAACAAGGCGTTTGTGGAGCGACCGTGCGAAGTACCATTGACTTTAGATTTTCGCTTTATAACAGTTGTTGGGGCGGACGCCAGCACGTGCAGCGCGTGCACCTATTTTCCCGACATTCTCTTTGACGCTCGCGTAACTTCAATGACGGAAATAGCCCAGCCCTAGCAGCGTCTGCAACTCAGCACGTGCCCTGTATGCTTTGGCAACCCCAGCGCGCGGCTATGACGAAAGCTGCCATCATCTAATTGGCAGCAGATTACTACGCGACCGCTTGTTCTGGCTAATGTCACTGAATCCTGGGAAAGTATAGCGCGGAGCTCCCCGCACGGTCGCCATTTTGGTTCATAGAATAAGCAGTTTCTCCTCGACCTTGTCATTTTTGGTAAGTCGATCTAAATTCGCTGGTGGCGGAGCGCTTTATAGAGACGTGTACTAAATACCTAGATTTTTGTCATCCACACACCGGCGAAACAAGCGCGTATACCTTCGCACAACCGCCCCATGCGGCACCGGTGCTTGGTGGTATTGAAAAATAATTTTCCTGTCTTTAAATACGCAACAAGAAAACAGTATAATGGTAAAAGATCCGCGGAGATAACACATGATTGATAAGTGGATTGCATGCATGACGCCAAGGACGCTTATATTGACGAGAAACGCTTTCAGTTTATACGATAATGCTCCGTAGCGATCTTGGCGCGACTGGTTCAGAAGGACCCTTTCGATGCTTCGAAGATTTTGAAGGGGCCGAAATGGCGATTGCCGTGGCAACTGAGAACGATCAGCTAATCACCTTCAGAGCTTTCGCCGTCTGTACGTTAGTATCCGTACGCGTCCGGCTAGCTGACAGACAAGGTAAGGGCGCTACCTTTCCAGAATACCGTGTCTTTAGTTCTAACTAAAATGGCAAATGCTGCTCTTTTTTTTAAATTATTCTGTAGTTATTGAGCATACCGGATAGGGGGACAACGTGGCTGGGTGCGAGGCTAAACGAAAAAGGAGGCGGAGCAAAGTTGGTCTGCTCCTTGCAAACGGGTTGCGTTGATGTCAGAACGCCGATGTCTTATTGGCTGATTAAAACAAATAGTGGGTAGACCTCAAGCATTGAGGCCTACCCACTATCCTTTCCAATCGAAGCCAATCAGAGCTCGGCGTCGTTCTGACGTCACCGCAACTCCTGGGCAAGAAGCAGACGGCTTTCTCTGCGCATTGTGAGCATGGCGCCCCCTGCGTGCAAGCACGTGCGGCGTGCGCGTGAACGTAGCTTTGACGAGCTGCACTGGGCGGCTTTCCCGCACGAGCAGAGAGACAGGGCGGCGGCTAGTCGCCCGCTTGCTATTGTCTATTATCTGGTCGTCCTACGAGCGCGCGCCACTCCGGCCACAGAGCGGTGCACGCGCGACGGTTGTGGACAGAACTTAAGCACCGTTCACACATATGCAACAGAGTAAGACCGAGAGAGACCAGACCGGTTTAGGCCTCTAGCGACATCTTAGGACCAGCTCCGCTGCAGCGCATCCGGTCCTAAGACGTCGCAAGAGGCTTAAAAACCGGTCTGGTCTATCTTGGTCTTACTCGGTCGCAAGAGTGCGAACGGGCATTTAATGTCATTCGATGAAAATCACATTAATTTTGACCAGGTGGCAGAAGTTCAGACTTTTTTTTTCTCGCTTGGCAAGCCTTGAGTAATAAACGTGCACATACAAACAACAACAACGCCTTAGCGGTTAAATTGCTCTTGAAATTTCTTGACAATCCAGACTTGCTGACGACTGTCTGAAGAGTTCCATTCTCTCTCTCCTCTCTCTCTTTGCGTAATTATAGCGTCGTGTTTTCTTCTCAGAAAGCAATATTTTGTTGCCCATTTGAAGCGTGCTGAATGCTTTTGCTCAACGTTATAAGATACAAAACACCGGTTTACGGGACAGACGGGGCAATGACGTTACGACAACCCAATTACCCCAGACTAGCAACATTTTTTGCGGTAACGAAGTAACAACTTGGTTACTTTTCAAGAGAGGGAACGAGTACAGTATTTTCGTTACTTTTGTATGATGTAACGGGTAAAGGTATTTAGTTACTTTTGGAAAGTAACGTGTACATGTATGAATCACCCGAAACGAAAAGTAACTGCATGCCTTCAAAGCTGCGCATTATTAGCGAAACGAAATATTGGAAGGCGGCATACCGGTTGAGGAAAACGACACATCCCGAGTAACGAGCAACTAACTCCTTACTTTCGAGCTCAAGTAACGCCTTCCTTTGAATCTCAGTATGCCAGTGAGGTACTCAGTTACTTTTTGAGCGAGGAACGAGTAACGGTATTTAATTACTTTGTATTTTGCAGTACCGTGTACATGTATGAATAACCATAATGAAATTTTACTTTTTAGTGACCTGTTTTCCACGTAATTGCGTTGTAACTTTCTAGGACGACACGGTGTGTAATGGTCTTTTGATCGAGCGAGCAACAACAACAGCTCCTATAGAAGTGAAGGTCTCAGCCCCGAAATCTTCTGATTGGACACGATTGGTGCGTAAGCGATCGGTTTGCGCTCGGGTTCTCACCGATTGCACAAGAGTCCCAACCGAACGCTGACGCGGCACTTGCGTCCAGCAAGCACCAAAAACGCACGCCAAATAAAGAACAAAACAAAACAAAAATTGCGGCGTCGGAAATTTAATGCCGCGGCTACTGAATGACTTTAGTGACAGGCATTCTAAAAGCGATAGACCTTATATATACTTAACATCTTACTCCGGGAAATTTGGATAGCCTTGGCGCCGACAGCCTTTGCGTAGTTGGAAGGGCTGGACGCGCTACGTCGGGGTTTTACCCTTTCAAGTGGGAGGGGGGGGGGGGGCGCCGCCATCTAACGTCCTGGTGGACACCCGATGAGCCAGCGGAGACAGTCGTCTCTGTCTGGTGCCTTGGCCAATCCTGCATCTTGGGGAGGCGGCGGCCATCTCTCTCGGTGCTGCGTGAATGCGCGACAGCGTATAGAAGCGTGTTGCGCATTCGTTTTCTTGGACGCGAAGTGCCCGCACCGCTAGGGAGGATTTCGTGCTGTATAGGACGCTGTCTAACGTAAAGGGGCACAGTGAAATGTATTCTCCTTGTGAACAATTTGGCATTGCTTTCGGCAGCCTCCCTTCTGGAAGATTCTCATCTGTAACACGAAACGATATGGCCTCCTCTACTTAACCCACCACTCCTTATCGCGCGCATGCGCGGGTCGTAGGGAGCTCCGCGTGTGCGTATAATCGGAGTAGGGGTGTCTGCGATGCGCAGTTTTCTGGACGAATAAGCGCGTGTCGCAGTTTCGCTCCGCTGTGTGGTAGAAGTCACTGGAAGTGCTCCCGTCGTCTCTGCCTCGCAAGAGAAAGAATCGGACTGGAGGGGACGTCGCTGCACAGAAGCCCTGCAGTTCAACGCTGTTCATCGTGCCAGAAAGACCCGGAAAAGAGAGCGAGTGACTAGGCACAGAAAACCGAGCTGGGCTCGTTCTTCTATACGACCGAGGACAGAGCGTTTAATGAACGAAAAAGTCATGCGCCATTCCACTGTGTGAAGGTGGATGACCAGCGAAGCTGTTTAGTACACGACACAGACGTGGCACACAACTTTGAACGAAGGTACGAACACATTTATTGTCTTGATCGGTGGTCATCGTGACGAAAGGGACGCACACACATGTCGAGGACTATCGCCGCCCCGAGGAGCCGGAGGATAACTAGAAGGAAATTAGGCACGCAACCGCATGAACGACGACAAAGAGAGGGCGGTGAGAGGTTTTTCTGAGTTTTTGTTGACGCACACGAAAAATCCACGGAACCCTAGCCATAAACAGCTCCGCCGTAAAATGGCATTCGTAGGAAAAAAAGAAAGACAAGAAGGTGGAAACGACATCGTACTTAGACGCAGTTACCTCCATTTTAGCCACGCAGATTTTCATTCTCGTGAATTTTAATCATTTTCGGTAAGTTTGTGATGCAGCCTGATTAGACTGCCTGTTATGGCCATCTGCGTTGCCTCCTCAGGTTAGGCGAGCCCTGTGCTGAAACAGTATATGTTGGAATTGCTTTCGTTTATTCGTATACCGACACGTCTGATATAAAACGCCAAAGAGAAACAAAGAAACAAAAAAAGTGTGCCCGCGCATAGAGACAACTTTTGCGCTGTCGTGCGGGTTACGAAAGCGTGTGGTATAGCTTCGCAAAGTTACGCACCCGGATTTGCGCAACTGTTCGCGAAGATCGAGCATCTTTTCGTACAGCTGCGCATTCGCGCCAACACTGTCGACCACAAAAAGAAAAAAAAAAGACAAAGCCCAAAAAACAGAAGACTTTTTCCGAATAACCTCCGACTGTGCTACGCACAGGTGTATACTACAACATGGTATGGAAGTCGAAAACATCTTGAGCAACTTGAATATAGCGCTTGCTAAAAAAAAAAAAGAGAAAAAAAAAGAAAAAGAAAGCGATACAAAAGGCACGGCGGGGAATCTTTTATAACGAAGCTTCTCGATGACGTGGACGCTCTAGGAGGACCGTGTACCACTAAGCCAATTCGCGAAAAACCATATGTTGCAGTAAAGCGTAAAAAAAAAGCAAAAAAAACAACAGCGACTTAAAAAAAATTATTGCTGCAAAAGTATTGTTTGCTTTGTTTTGACGTCTCTGCCTTTTTTTTTTCTTAAATTCATGATAGAAGTATTGCAAAATACAGGTGTTTAATGTGCCTATATGCTTTATATTTGGGAGATTTACTTGGAAAATGTAACTCCGTTGCAAATACAACTACTTTGCTCGAAGAGTAGGTAATGAACTTAGACTGCTATAGCACGCCGGAAGTAATTCATTACAATTACAAATCACTTTCAGAAAGTAATCAGCTTGGCCATCACTTTCCGATGAGAGGAACTCAACTTCAAGAACGTTGTTGCGATGGCATTTTCCCACAGCGATGCATTTCTTAATTTATTGCCTGATCACTGAGGATTCCTTACACGGCAGTACGAGGCGCCGCATTTTGTGGCTTTATTTTTTCATACCCCACGTATCCAACGGCGATTGGGCAGGCTTACCTCGCCGTAAGCATACAATCTTAAAAATGTCTGTGCGTCTACTCACGCACAAAACTCGGAGAGCCAATCACCGCAACTTATGGAGGCAGCTCAGCGAATGACGATGCGGAAACATATGTTTAGACCAAACAACGCAGTCTGAGTTGTGACATTAAGCAATGCAAAACGTCACGCTTGCATTGCTTAATCTCACAACTCAGACTGCGTTTTATGATCTAAACATATGTTTCGGCATCGTCATTCGCTGAGCTGCCTTCGTGAGTTGCTGCGATTGGCTCTCCGAGTGGTGTGCGTGAAAGTAGACGCACAGACATTTTTAAAAGTGTACCCCATCGCCGGTTTGCGGCGAGGCAAATCCTGCCAATCACGACGACACAGAAGGAAATCCTGCCAATCACGGCGAGGCAAATACCGGTAGTGACGTCACGATCGGAAACCGTTGATGGGGGCCACCGAAACATCTCGGCGCACACTCTAAAAAAAGTATTGTGAGTTGACCCTCCTACGAAAACCGGAGACAACTAGTCACGGCGAACCGTAGAAGGATTCCAACAAAGGACGAAGCTCAGAATACGATTTAATTTTAAACACTGCGGATGCGCATTGGGACAGGGAGCAAGTGAAACCTCATGTTTCTTGTCCACGCGCACCTCGCTCTTTTTTTTGTCTAGTCATTATCTCAGTTTTTATGTCCTAAGAAACAACTAAAAAATTACACGACTTGTTTTCTTTTAGTTAAGAGCGTTTTAGCACTTGCTTGGACTAGTGCTTCTTCAAACACCGGAAAGGACGCTAACATCTCACGATGAGCTGTTCGCACTCATATTACCTATAACTGCGATGGCAATGACGTGCAGTCGACGCACACACACAAACGCTTAAACACATGCAACCACTTACGCCCCAAAACACTGCACACAACCAGACAGGCGTATACACTTTCGCGTCCTCACAGTGTATCTTACTCCGTCTCGCAGATGGCTCCACAATGCAGAGAAAGACACAGGCCACGTGGAGCCCTATAGCTTGAGCAGAACGCTTTGTCCCATATATACGTGAATTGAAACTCTTCCCGCAAAACACTTGGCAACGCCAATCGCTGCAAGCCATACGGAGAAGACGCATTCACGACAATGTAACGAAGTACAGAACCAGTCGAAAATGGTTGTGTACTTCGGAAGATGCTATGAGTGTAGATGCAGATACCGCCTAGAAGACAAGTCGGCACTCCTACAAGACAAGGCCGGCACCACCACTTGTGGACCCACGGCGTCTCTCGTCAATCTTCAGCGTGCTTGCTGTTTGGGGTGGCTCGGCGATCGACGAACGATGACGCCACGCGCGGGCCTTGTCCTTTAGGTGGTATTGTAGAAGGCACTTGCCGAAAACACACGCTCGTGCCCCGTGCCCTTGTCAGCACTTCGGATGTTTGCGGGATGAAGCATGCAACGTACGCAAATACTGGACATCATGGACCTTTTTTGTCACGTAAAGAAGCCACCCGGTGGCGGATGTACGAACTAGAGGTGGTTGAAGGGACCTGCTGTACCAACTGTCATGGCCTCCCGGTTTGTACCGACGGCACGGACGGTACGCCAGGAGTATACGGACGTACGGGACAAAGGATCTTCACACCACTCGATCAACTTCGTGGGGAGAACCAACGGGCAACGAGGCACAACACTACCTAGCGAGCCCGGTGAGATCGCGGTGACCGCGATGCAAGCGTGCAAGCAACCATGGCCCGTTAGCCCGGTGGCGACGACGAGTCCGCGGCACGTATTCTGCCAACGTAGCGCATTTGACGCAAAACTTCTACAAACCAGCAGTGCACGATCGCGATGAAGGGGCTAAAGTTCCATAGGGAGTCTAGGCGGGTCTAGGCAGGCCCTGGCAGGTCTAGGCGGTGTTTGCCGGACCGGGGGACGCGACCACGCTACTCGATGACTCGTTTCGCTTTCTGCCGCTTCCGCCGATTAACCACCCGGTTCATCGGCTGTATTTGGAGCGTTCGCCGCTGGGCGTCGGGAGCTCACGCATGCGCAGAACTCTTCTTGAAAAAAAAAAAAGAGGTCCATTACCAGTTCATGGCCGCTGTTAGTTTCGATGAGGAACTCGGGCACAATTTGCATGCATGGGCCTTCCGTCGTAGTGACGGAGTGCTCTGTGATCCCACAACTCTCTTCCGATGACTTGGGAGGGCCTGCGCCAGTCCTTTGCGTTTCTCCGAGAACCGGTCACAATGAATAATCAGCTGGCTTGTGGCGTCCTCTGCTTTGTAGGAGTAATCAGCGAATGGTGCTTGGAATATTCTAGATCTATATACAGGGTATTCCACGTAACTTGAGCCAAGGTTTAAAAACATTTGGGTGCATTTTAGGAAGACAAAACCAAAACGAATAAGTTTGTTCACATGGAGTGCCTTAAAACTACTTAATAAGATGAAGACAAGACCAAACGAATAAGTTTGTTTACGATGGAGTGCCTTAAACTACTTAATTCAGAAGTTAATTCAATTAACTTTTCAGATATTCAATGTAGAGCAAATGTTTCAATGTACAATGTTGTAAAGCGTCCTAAGAAACATTCAATTCAGTGGGTTTTTTTTTTTCAAGAAACCCTCAAACATCTTTTTTTCTATAAACTTCAAAACCAGAGTTGCGAATTAAAAATAAAAAGTGTGACTTTGCGCATGTGCACCTAGTGTTGCAGCGCTCTCAGCCGTGGCTTGAGTAAACTAAGTCCTGCATGCTGAATAAAGCACTGTTGACTGAGCGCTGTTAACAAATTCGCGTTGTGTTTTTTTCATAAATGCATTTTTTTGAAGTTTGGAAAAATAATTTGTGTTAGAGGTTTTTTGATAAAAACAACACTGAATTGGATGTTTCCGAAGACGCTCTACAACTTTGTCATTAGAAATTTTGCTCTGAATTGAATATTTCAAAAGTTCATTACTTAATCTTAATTAATTTCTTAATTGGGCAAAATACAAAAAATAGCCTCAGTTACTCTAAACAATGGACAGACTTACTCGTTTGGTTTCGTCTTCCTAAAATGCAGCAACATATTTTGAAACCTTGGCTCAAGTTACGTGGAATACTCTGTACATTTTTTTGTGGTAACACCACGATTAAGGCTCAGTTTGTGAAGCTAGATGTATGACATGGTGGGTTTAACAGCTTCAAAAAACGAGGACGAAGAAAGAAACAGACACGACAGGACAACTGTTGTCCTGTCGTGTCTGTGTCTTTCTTCGTCCTCGCTTTTTACTTCATCCTTTTTTTTCTTTGAAGTTGTTACACTCATCATGTCAAACTTTTACCAAATCGCCCAGTTCGATACCTTGTTAAAGCTAGATGTACATTGTAGTCAGAGATGGCAGCGATACAGCTTGACACAGTAAACGACGAAGACACAGGACAAGAATGTTTACTGTTCAAGCTGTTTCCTCACCGTCAATGACCATGCGCCAACTAGCTCGGCCCAAACTGTTGTTGGGCCGAGCAAGGAGTTAAGTAGCCTTAAAGCGTCACGTTCTGGGATCATTTTCTAAGCTGCTCGTGGTCGAGTTGTTACAGCGAGCCGGCGAAATTTTAATAGTCACTGATTTATATCAAAATAGAGGCACCACATTGATAGACACATCTGAATTAATGACCAAATTACAAGTCACAAGAAGTTTTTTTTTTTTTGCAAAGTTATTGGATTTTTAAAATTTGGTCTGAGAGGTTCAGCGGTTCTACTGGTGAGACTGGAAACGTGGCGTCAAATGTAATATGAGTGCAGCTTGTTCCCGACCGGATTGCGTAACATTTGATGGTGTGAATTCAATGTTGAGGAAGCTCACGCCATCGAAACAAAAAGAAATGCACAAAATATGCTGCCTTTTTTCTAGACTGCCTGTTTGACTTTGAAGTTATACAATATACGACACGTGGCGTCACTCCACTAGACCATGCGTGGAACATTTTAATGTTGGTTTTGGCATTATATTTTATTTGATATTTTCTAATGAGCTTTCTTTTAAATTTAGACATAATAAATAGCACGCCGGTAAGAGTAAAGCCTGGATATTCCAAAAATATGTTTAGTGTGGGTAGCTCATCTAAACCGCCAGAGCTCCATTTTAAACAGTGAGGCTGTTTAATGGCTCATCCATACGCATCTTGTACAAAGCAGTGCATGTATCAGGTTCTGCGACTTTCGCGGGTTACGATAGAGCCCCTGAAACGAGAAGAGGTCACAATCGCCGTGGAGTTGGTAAATCTTTTCCCGGCTGCACATAGATGTCGTGATAAGTCAGTATATTTCGGGAAGTCCAGTTTCGTATACCCAGAACGGCGCGGGAAGAGGGATTGTTGCGTGTTCATCGAGCCAGGAATATTCGCATGGCATCTCAAGAAGCCTGGGGACATCGAGTCAGCTCTCAAATATAGGAATGTGCTCTTTGCAGTCCTGCTCGCGTGTGGCGAGTTTGTATGCTGCCAGCCACGTAGCTTTCTATGCCCCTCTGCTCGGGCACCTGCCGGAATTTCGTGACAATCTTCTTGAATCTCAGCGTCTGTATTTCCAGGAAAGATCTTCGTAAAAGCATATCTCGGCGGGTGTGTTTACAGGTTGGAGGGAAATTTGGGCTGTTTTGAGATCTGCACAGATTGCGCATTCTTACAGTTCGTTTGTTTTTTCCGGTTAAACGAAAGTAGATATGCCATGCACAATCCGCGAGACTGTTATCAGAAACAAGTCATCGACTTTTTTTACTGTCTTTCTCCCAGTATTGAAGGACAGCCATCAAAACTATCGTAGTGGCGGAAAGTGATCAGTTGGGTACTAACCTAATGCTGCCTTTACACCCGCGAATTCGCCGGCGGATCCGCGCCGGCGGCGAGCGGATTTTGGAGCCGGGAGGCGAAATTCGCTCGTCGCTGGCGGAAAAGCTGCGAAAAAGCACCGAAGTCGTGTTCTCGCCAACCATGTGGCGGAATGTATATCTGATGTTGTAATTGACGTGTAATGGGAGATACGGTAAGTCTTCGTGCGTTTAAGTCTGGACTCACAAAAGCAGAAGCAGAACACGTGTCTATTGTCGATCTACCCTCATCGGGCGATCTAGTCTGGAGCGACGAAATGTTACGGAATGCCGTAGGCTGTTGGTGCCACAACGCACACTGCCGACATTTTGTTTTCCAAGGTTTGGAAATATATGTGTCCAGGAGGTTCAAGTATCCCTGTACGGTTTTTTATGGTGCCAATGCGTCGTACACCCCTAACTTTCTTGGACATCAACGCCTCGGCGCAAGCACAAAAGTGAGAATTTCAACTGAACAACAACAAAGATCGCAATGTTCCTCGGAAATGTTTTGTATAACTGTCATAAAATATAAATAAGCAGTAATTAAACTTTCGAACGCATATAGTTTTTATTTCATGACTCTACAACTTCTTTTTTTCCATTTAATCCTATGTGCCACATTCACAAAATTGTCAATTTCTACTTTTCTTGACAAAATATAGTAATGATCCCAAGGACTATAATTGCCTGGGTATCATAGAACGCAAATCAAATAGAATTTTGATATTCCCTCGAAAGCGTTTTACTCCACGGATGTTCCAGAAAGTTGGCCATGCCCGACTTATGGCTTGCGGTCCCAAGCCTCTGTCGGGTCCCTGTCGGGTTATGGCTTGCGGTCCCAAGCCTCCTGGTTTCCCACAATGTCCAAAATCTTTATTTGATCTATCAACGTGTTCTACATCGGAAGAAGTATGCCTTTAAGTGTCCTGTACGTCCGCCAGTGTTGCGGAGTCGCCACTCCGCGGAATTGGCATGATTCCGGAATGATTGTCCCCCTTCCACGACCCCGGAATGGAATCTAGGAATGGCATCAGGTGCATTTCGCGCGGAATGGAGTGGGAAGGAAATGGGCTCTGTTCTTACGAGAGCTGTGTCGATCTGGTCAAAGGGGCTTTTGAAGCAGCATCATTGCACTTTAGGTAACTGACGGCCTGGTTGTCTGACTGGCTCAAGCTCCTTCGAGGATGAAAGCGGCACCTTCCGTGGAGTAGCCCAAACGGTATACAGTTGTAGGCGGACAAGGTCTCGTTCCTGTCGCCTCGAGGCGCGACAATGTGACTCTTGGGACCATGTGCGATAACAGCATCAGCTGTAGGGCCATCAAGCAGGGACAATGCCACACCGCCCACGTTTCTTGGATGCGTGACTCTTCACTTGCCATGTATCCCCTGCAGTGGAGAATATATAAGGTTATTTTGTGAAGGGAATGTTGGTTTGAAGTTTGGCCATCTGCTACGAGCATTTTATGGCTTGGTCGCGCGATCTATATCTGCGGTGCTACCATATACCGATTGCAACCAGCGCTATGTGCACTGACCACCGCTCGACTTAGTAAAATCAACGCTTTCGGGACGTGTTTTGCGTACTTTTCCAGTTTGCTATATGCGCTTGAGAACGTCAGCTTTATGCTGACGTTATTTGCCGGAAACTTGTCAAGCGCCATTTTTCACGGTTGGGAATTAGAGGAATGGAACGGTTCAGCCATCCAGGAATGGGAATGGACACGGTGTTTCCATTCCTTGGAATTCAAAGGAATGGAATTATCAGAAAATCCAATTCCCTGGAATAGAGTTGGAAAGGGGGGGGGGGGGGTGTCTCATTTCGCAACACTGGCGTCTACGGAGAAGCAATTTGTCCAGTGAGTTACGACTCGATCCGTAGCGCATTAAAACCCATCGCTATGACCACACAAAAAAAAAAACGAAAAAAAACAACAACAACAAAAGAAACACACACAAAAAAGCGACGTTGAAGCTGGCTTCCCAACGTGAAGCCAGCCACCACCTAACCCTCTTCATTTATAATAATAATCCACCATTCCGGGTGGAGAAAACCCCTTAAAAAGGCCTCCTCCTCTCACCAACAGAAAACGGTGGCCGAGTAAAAAAAAAACATATTTGCGCGTATAAAATATACAGACTCTATAATTATTTTCCCTCATAAACGCAGAAGCTCGACGCTAGACGTATAATAGAAGCAAAACAAAACAAGGAAAGAAAACAAAAGGACACACTAAACCGCGTGGCGAAGCGAGTGAATGGCTGCCCTAAGCTGACAGTGCAGTGGTAGCTACGCGCTTGCCGGACCAATCAAAAGCCTCGCTTTCACCAAAGTTACAGTCGGCTCGCAGGCGAGCGGGTGCAAGTTTACACCACGATGACTTTAACCCGAGTAGTGTCTGTCCCTATGTCTTTCTGCCACCGTCATTTTTCCCCCTCGTTTTGCCTTGGTCAATGATTCAAGTCATCGTGGTATTTTTCACCAGCTGACCCCGCACTCGGCGCTTGGTGTACGGGCGGGACCGTGATCACGTGACGAGAGATCAGACTGGCCCCGACAAGCAGGTAGCTTCCAGCGCTGTGTCAGGGGTAAAGGCAGTGCGAGCCGGCGTCGCAAGCGTCGGGACCCCACTTCTTCCCGTTCATTCCCACGGAGTAGGTGCACGTATGCGAGTAGCAGCAGCACGGCGGCGGGCAGCACGTGCGGCGGCTCTGCCCTCTCCCCTCACCTCCCCCGGTGTCCTCCCTCCCCCGGTCGCCTTGACGGAGTTTGCCGAGCGGAACGGACGTCTTCCGCTGCTGCGGCGGCCGGTCGCTGCGAGGCTCCCTCCACTCGCCACCTCACTCCACTCGGCACGGCCAGATATATGTATAGATACTGCGCGCAGCCTTCTGCCCACCTGCCAATGTTATAAATGTTGGAAAAAAAAAAGTTATTAGTTAGTTACTCGCAAATAAAAGGAACGCGGTTGTGACATGCCTTTCCTCAAGGTAAAAGGAACGCGTTACCGTGGCCGATAAAAAGTAACGCGCGTTAATTTTGTGTTACTTACGATGTATGAATGAAAATATTTTACCCTTCCGGTGTAAAGCGTCGAAACGTATGCCTCCGAAATTCGCCCAAATTTTGAAGGTATGTGGATGAGTGGAAGAGTACATATGGGTACTTGGCGCCTAGAAACGCGACAAATGTTTAAGTGTAATTGTTCGTAAGTGTCGGGAGGAAGACGTAACGAGGAACGTAACTACGTTGCCCGTTACTTGAAATATGTAACGTAAATACGTTATGCGTTCCTGTTCCGAAAAAGTCACGAGTCCTTTACTACGTTAGCGGAAAAATATCGCGTTACCTCCGACACTGACACCTTTCGAAACGCATGATGATCATCATCGTCAGTATCATTTACTTTTATTATTCATATCATTTATACACACTACCGGCCGCGAAGAAGCATTGAAGGGAAGACAAACCGTTCAAAGTTCACGACGGAAAAAAAAATATACGAGGGTGTGGTACCACTGTACCCGTATAATTGGTGCACAGCACCACGCCTCCGATAAAATAAACTGAATTCTGCACAAAGAGTTTGAAAAGCATGTCATTATCATTTTGAACTCACGCGCACACACAGAGAACAAGTACATCAACATAAATTGAATATACCTGAAAAATAAAAATTCTGGTAACTATTCAATGGGCATAAAAAAACGAGGGCACGCAATCTGAAGACACGATTGTTCCTGGGAACAAGTTCATTCGTGAACGATACGTAGAATAACTGAGTATTTCCAACAATATCTTTTGTGCGCATTATTGCAGTGAGTGTTTTGGAATGGCCATTCAGCAACATATAATATATTGCTCATTTCTCTTTGTACAATATGATGGCGAAAGAGGAAAAACAAGCTTCGAAAAAAAAGCTTGACGAGACCTCTGACCTATAGGCAGTTGGTGAGCCAACAGTTTGTACAATGAATGAGCTCAAAAGAAAAGTATTAAGTTGTACGGTCATTGAAGTAACTGTAAAAAGTCAGTACTGGAACCAAAAGAAAGGCTGAATTATGTACGTTATAAATGCTCAGTGTTTGTAAAAAAACATGCAACGTAAATAATTTGTATAAATTGTGCCCATACTCCGTGTCACTAGTTGCGTGCAGTACAGGCGAAGGCAACGCCAGGCGAGGCGAGAAAGGGCAAGCACTACAAAGGCTGAGGAGGAGGAGTGAAACCTCCTCTCCTCTCAAACGTTCCCATAGTGCTCTCCCTTTCTCCCCTCGCCCTCCATTTCCCTCCTCTCCCGTCCAGCCCTTCCAGTGCTCGCCCTTTCTCTCTTCGCCTGGCGTTGCCTTCGCCTGCACTGCACACAACTAGTGACGCGGCGTAAATATGGATGTTGCTGTTTCTATGACGTGATCTAAAAGCCGAGGAACTATATAGTCGGTGACAAGTTAAAGGGGTGTTCCGGCGTTTTCTTCATAGTCAACGAATTGCTTAAACTTTGCTAAACGCATCAACAAACATCGCTGAAATATTAACCCAAATATTGTTCTTTATTCGCGAAGTTAGAGAACTTACAATTTTAGTCCTCCCCGTGTTTTTCGAAGTAAAGTCTCTACTGCGGACAATGGAAGACTGACGTCAGGGGAAGGCAGGTGTCCACTCTTTAAATCGTATACACTTTGTTCTCAACTGATTACAAGCGGTATCATGGTGTCAAAGGAATGCTTTGGAAGCTCGCTCCAGCACCCGCGAAGCAGAACGGAACAAATGTTCGGCACAGTCCATGTTCCGACTGCCCGCTCGACCGGCAAGCCATACCTTTCCCTGAGTACCCCTTTAATAGTTCAGTGAAAACTCCTCCCACATCTTTGCACTTGAGTAGAGCATACGGTGGAGAGGAGGTCGCCTCCTCTCCAGATTTGCAACGAACTGTCCCTTTTATCTTACCTGCCACAATTAATAGAGGTGAGTTCTCACATGCAGGTATAACAATGGCAGCAAATGATTCGACGTTTATAGTGGGTGACAGGTTAAAAGTTTAAGGCAAGCTCCATCCGTTCATTCGTCGCTCACTATAAATGTGGAAGCATTCGCTGCCCATAGTTAGATCTGCATGTGAGAGCTCTTTAATATTCATTATGGCAGGTGAGGCAAAAGGGACTGCCCGTTGTAAAGCTGCTAATTTCATTTAAACGACAGTTCCTTTTTTTATATATTGACGCACAGTCTATAATTTCTAGTCATTATCGTCCTCGGTTTCTTTTGTGTGCTCGTGAACAACAAAGGTTGCCTTGTTTATGAATAAATGCACATGTAGGTAAAAGTATACACACGCTCAGACATAAAAAAAAAGAAAAGAAAAGAGAAAAGTTGATCGATTTTGATTACAGTTTTGCCGCGATCGTAGAGTATCGTAAAACTCTGCACAGGGAGATTTAGTGAGTCGTTCTGACGACTCCGATAACGATACCCGAGACTCCACCGACGGCTTTGCGCGTGAATGATCGTGTCATCATCGGGTATCGTTATCGAAGGTATCGGAATGATTTACTTAAAATTCCTAATCTTAGGCGAGAGCCCTCATGTCCGCAAATTACGCAAAAAAATAAATAAAAAAACAAACACGGACACACTGTTTCCAATTAAGGTCGCGTTTGCAGAAACCAAATCTGGGAAAGGGGAAGGGCCCGCCCGATTCGCGAAATATTTAGGTCGCAAAGTTTAAAAGGGTTTTCTAATTGACGGAAGAAAAAATATAAAAAAATTGGGGCCGAAAATATGCGTCTTTATTGGCGGGAATGGATTCTTTGGCAGCTGACCGTTTGATTGGGGAGTCATAATGTTAATGAAGACGTCGGTTTGTTGGAATCTCGATACATTTCTTTGTTATTGTCCGTTGGACCGTGTTCGCCATACCGAAGAGAATATACGTCTGTTTGAACTCCCTCACCACGACCCTCTGTTTCACCCCCAATTCGCCGTCAGTCAGAGAGAGCGGTCTCTGTCTCACTATCCACTGTTCAAGCACAGAAGCACAAGATTGAATCATTGAACGAACGATTGATTGATTGACTGAATGAATGATTGAATGAATGAATGAATGAATGAACGCTGTTGTATTACATAATAAATACCAGCGAACCTGCGATTATTTTAACCCGCTCACTTTGTGAAACACAAATTAATCTGAGTACGCACCGTAACAGTCGTGTGTTTGTTTTAAGGTCTTGCTGTTCTTATTTTTCGTTGTTCTTTTCTTCCGATTTTTGACTCCGGGGAGAAGGATGCAGTATGCCCGCCCTAGAAAATATTTGTTGCGAATTCTAAGCAGTTGGGCTATCTGTGGTCTATGCACGCGGCTATGACGTCACTCGCAGCTGCGGTGGTGCTGCTGTCGGCACGGCGCATGCGCGTGGACGCTTCATCTCACGCGGATCTGGTTTCTGCGCAGCGGCAGCGCCGACACCGGGCAAACGCAGGCTCGTTTGTAAACAGCGCGTTGGCCTATACAGGAAAACCGTACTGGACTTTTATTTTGGCAGTATACGAGAAAATTCGGGAATTCACGTAAGTTCGTGGTGTCGAAGATGACAATCGGGAAGCAAGCTGTCCCGAGTGAAAGAAGACTTTGCAGAATCTGCACCACTTGGACGGAATTTTGAAGAAATCAACTGCCGCAAGAAAAAAATGGGTACTTTAAAAAAAAAAATGCACGTAACAAAATAAAATAATAATGCGTTTCTTTTTTTTTTGTACTGGCTTTTTAGATTAAAGAAGTAAAACAACTGTGAAAGCTACAGGAATACGGTTCGTGCTCTGGTGAGTTATATACGGCCAGAGATCTAATGTAAGGGGATAATTACCACGAGAAGTGAATTATTTAGCAAAAAGTTGTTAATGAACTTTTCAATCGTTGGAGATAAAGAATACAATCAGAAACTTTCTGAGCGTCATCGAGCAACACTAAATAAGTGAATTTTAAAAATATTTGTGGGAGCGTGGAAAGCTCGGTGATGATGCAGAGTTGACACTTGTAGGAATTCACGTACCGCCACCGATACGCCGTTCCCCACGTGGTCCGTCAGACAACCCGAGTCCAGCGCGGTTCTTGTACGGGAGCGGGATCCCGCTCCCTGTTATATTGGTACATACACACACAACGCTACAAGACACTCAATCTATACTACAAATACGCGCGACATTAATCAAATATTTACAAACGTACGTTAAGCCCGAAGCTAAAGACAAAGAGGGCCACCAGGCCCGTGTCCCGCTAATGCCCGAGAGCAGTTGCTTCCACTTGCCTATCTTGAGCCCCGGCCGAAGTTCTAAGAGCTCTTTTGCCTCCCGGTTAACCGACTATATCGACCGATGGGCGAGGAGCTCGTGCTCGCCCGCCATGGGCGCCTATAGCGACATCCAGTGGCTGGAGATAGCGGCACGTCGGGAGCTGAATTCGAGATCCCGATCGACCCAGCGTGCGACACGACCATGTGATTGTCGTCTGAGGCGAGCGCAACCGGATAGCTGCTCGCGGCCAAGATGGCTAAATGGCTTCGGGCGTCCCTCGTGAAGCACGGTGCGCCATACATTCGAGGAACAACAGGCTCTGTTAATTCACGTTCTCTTACCGCTTGCAGCATTGCGCCCGCTGCACGAGCGCGATCACTCTAGCACGCCACCGCACTACACACCTGCTCCAAACCTCTCTAACATTTATTTCGGGTTTTTCTATGATGTTCAGCGAGATTTTCATGTTCTAATCCAGACCATTTGTTTATTTTCACTAATTAAAAAAAATCATTAACAAATTGTTGTTAACTATTTGACTATCGTGAAAAGTCCCTCAAAAATACCTCGACACGCTCGCCCCGCGGGAAGAGTCAAATAAATTAAGAAAAGTAAACAACAGTACATTCATTTGATTAAAAAATACTATAATTAAACGTCAGTTAAGCTTAGTCGTATTATGGCTAAAAACAATGAAAAAAGCTAGAATACAATTAAATGTATCGCCGACGTGTGAGCAACATAAACAAATTCGGATGAGACCACAATGAAAAGATATTTCCTTGTTTTTGGTGCAATACATTACCCAGATGAAAATGCGATTTCACTGTCGACCAGGGACATTCTGTTGATCGGGAACACAGCCCCCGGTGAACTATCTGCGAGGTCTCCTTCTCGCTTCGAAGCAACGCATCTCATCTCGTTTCTTTTTGTTGTCGGTACGGTGACGTTCTCCATGTATTCGAATCACCCGTCCGTTCTTTCGAGGTTGGGGAATTTCATGTACACTCTCCAATTTCTTCATCCGGATCAACCCCGATTTTTCGACGAACAACAAAAATTGATGCCGAAAAACACCGAATCAAAGAGTCGTGGCGAATGTAGGCACCTAATACTGTACAAATCGGGAGGCGATGGGAGAGAGTGGAAAAAAAAAGTATGTTTAAGTTATAGAAGGGCCGTATTGCGCACAGTAAGAATCTTTGCCCAAAAAAGGATGCTCCGAAACGTGTAAGCACAACAGCAAGTTAATCGGTCAAAGAAAAAACAATGTTTACTTACTTTATTTTAGTGTAAGGCACATGAAAACTGTATTTACCGTGCCTGAGTGGTGATGTGGTAATTGTACCAACACTCAATTAAGACAATTTCTGGTGCCGAAGTAGCGTTCACTTTTGTTGTAAATGCATGACTCATTCGCGTTGTTTTTGTGATTCGAGTGTAATCAGTAGCAACTAATAAGTAGCAAACAAAACGTTCTTTTGTTATCTACCACGAGGAAGGTGCACAAAGAAGGGGACGTTCCCTTTTCCGGTGAACCTTCCCTATGGTAGATACTGTTACCAAAACGCTCGTGTGTACTTTCTTCTTTCGTTAAAATATAAAGGTAACCCATATTTATATCATCTATAGTAAATGGTGATCTTATTGACTCAAAACGAGTGTCTTGAGTACGCAAGTTTCTGGTCCTGTTGTATCAGGAGACACTCGATTGAAACAATTAGTCGGAACACGTTAAGCACACTTAAGCTGTTCTCAGATTATAGAAGGATGTTCTTAAGGTGGTTCAAGTTTATTCTGTACTATTCCCTCGTTCATAGATGACAGCAGTTTTGGACACTTATACGAAGATCGCCGAGAAACACAAGTGCACGCGAGTTGTTCATCGCGCGAAAAAGGTCATTCGGTTCACTGTGAACTTGACCCGAGTCGAGCACACGTGAGCCGTGGTTAAAATATATATTGTCATTAGACGCGATACAACACCGAGACTGCAGGTAGCAAAAACGCCAGGCACACGCACAGGCGTGCGTGCGCGCAGGCACACGCACAGGCACGTAGACATACAGACACACAGTCTATAGATACCTTTTGTGCGCGTGTGTGTCGTTTTTGCTTCCTGCAGTCTCGGGGTTGTGCCATGTCTAGGGATATCCACCAGCTCGTTTGCGCCCTAACTACTCGTATTGAAAAAAAAAAAAAAAACCATCCCCGTATGCTTTTTAGCATAATCTAAAATAAGCAGAACCAATCTTACTTGATATGTACACTAGTCGCGAAATTTGTACGAATTTATCATCTTATGGAAGCGCTATACTGGCGGCAGCCAAAGAATCGCCTTCATGACGTAGCGCTCACTGGATCAACCCGAGCAGGTGAGGCCTCTCACGCTCAGGGCGACATCGTGTTACTTTTACAGCGGGAGCTGTTAGTCCCGGCAAAAAGAAAGATCATGTGCGAACGCAAAACCCCACCCTATACAGCCGAGGCACAGCTCTTCCTCTCCCCGTTGTTTTTCACGCACGACAAAACTCGGAACAGGCACAGAAAGACGTTCCCTTCTAAACCTGTTCCCTCAAATATAAGTTTTTTTTTACTTTTCTGCATTACAGTTTTAGATGTTCAACGACATGATTATCAATCTCCGTGTTTGTCTCTAGCACATGCAACATCTCGCACAATCCTCCCACCAAAGCACACATCTCATCACACAGGCATCCTACATCAGTTCCACTGAAAGCAAAGAACCCGCTGAAGATAGTGTACAACACACTGGCTGCAGGCAACTCTCCTTCAACCTGCCTTCCCACAACGCCGCACTACCGCTGTCAATCGCAGCACACTTTCTGGGGTTGTTTGTTTCTTTTTTCGCTAACGCAGTAACATACTCGTTGCATTCAGTAACTAATAATGTACATACGTTACTTATTTCGAGATAATCGGTAACGTAGTTACGTTCCTCGTTACACCTTATCCCCACGACTTCAAAGAAATTACACTTAGATTTTTTTTTCGTGTTTCTAGGCGCCAAGTCATATGCATTCTTGCACTCAGGTGACATACCTTCAAAATGTAGTATTCTGGAGCCGTAACATAGGTACGGTAATTCTGTAGCGTTTCTGGATGGGCATATTTTTTAAAATATGCCGCTCATGCATACCTGCAACGTCCAAAGAGTTAGACGTTCTCATTAATAAATAAAAAGTAACGCAAGAGTAACGTGCGTTACCTTTTATCGGTAACGGTAACGTGTTCCTTCTATTCAGAGGTAACGTAGGTCCTAACGCGTTCTTTTAATTTTCAAGAGACGAGAATCGTATTTTGTTACTTTTTCTTTCGTTCGGTAAGGCCTACAGCCCTGTTCATAAGTCCCTGCCGAAATCACCAACTATTACGTGGCTCATTTAGTTCAAACACGAGGTGCCTGCTGATTGAGTTCTCCAACCACTGACGGTTTCGGCAATTGCCTATGCGCCTTCGTGCGATAAGTGCGTGGAAATTGGCCGGCCGGCAAAATTGCCGCGGTTTCTCCGCGGTTCAGCCAGGATTTGGATTTTGAGCGATAGGTCTCCCTTGATCCGGGCTTTTCCCGCGATTGCTACGCCATGAAACCGTCGTTCGGCTGCCGCCAGGGCTCTTATGAGATAAGACACGGTTCGCGTGTTCCGTGTATGTTGAGGGAAAAGTGTACCTTCAGAACTCTGATAACAATGCTTAAGGTAGGTTAGTCAAATCAATAGGAAGTTACTACTAACGCCTTTATTAGAGCTGAGGGAGGCTATAGCTGAAGAAGGTTTACCGTAGTAATATTAACACGAGACTGGGGCAGAAGAAAAACGTTTCCTGACCCCAGGTGTAAGCAGAAAGCTGCTTTCGTTGGAAAAAAAATATTTGTGTGTGTGTGTGTGGAAACAGGGGAGGGGGTATTATTTTTATCGGAAATAAATATATATTTGTATAACTTTAAACCATTCACAAGAAAATCACTACTACGTGCTTCCGAATATACAAGTTTGCAAAGAAGGGTTACCTACAGTCTAATCTTAAGATATAATACCTTATTTATTCCCCACCATTATTTTTTATTGTACTCTCGTGGTTGAATGTTTATTAGAGAGGTACGTTGAGTGATCTCTAACTTATTGTCGGGACTTCGCCAGAAGGTAAGCTCCTTGTGCCCACCAGGTCTCAGCGTTCAGAAATCTGTTGTATGTCTATTTTCTAGCAAAGCACACAGACAGAAACAAAAAAGAAACAGCAATCGGCGCTGTGAGTGCGAGCATGTATGTTGCACACGAGGGCTGCGTCCGCGTTGTGCGAGCACTCGGAGATTCCAGTCCCACGACGCGTGCCCAAGGAATGGCGGCAGCCAGTGTTGCTTACTTGGGTTTCGAAAAGGCTCTATTGGCTCTGTCTTCCAAGTGGTTTGCGGAGAAGCAGATGCATCCGATCTTCAAGTGTGTGAAACGTACAGCGTGCTCTCTCCCCCCTCCTCAAAAAGAATACAAAATGCAATAGGGAGTTTTTGAAGACCGTTTTCCCACCTCCGCTATACGCTCTCCGGAACGAAGACTCGGCTACTGCGCATGCGCGGCGCTAGCTTTGCCTCCAGAGTCCCGGATCTCGTCGCTGGTTCTGGAGAACGTTGCGGGTCAGAAAAAAAAAATCTGCAAAAACTCCTTAATTTTTATTTTTTGTTCTTTTCATCGCAAAAAAAAAGAGATACTACTAATTGCCGAACGCTCATTCTCCATTCAAATGTGGCACTTGCGCTCCGAACCGGACGCCAGTTTCAGCACTAACCGTTCTCTCATTAAAAGTTTTTAAGTGAGTGTCTGAAACCTTTGATGGAAAAAGTGGGACCCATTTTCGGCCGTTTTCGGTGACTGGCACCATAGAGCTCCGGCCACGTATTCGAGAGCTCGGTCGGCCGACATTTTCCCATTGAAAATTTCAGAAAACATCATCTGAATTTTGAATAAAATACCGGTTAGTGCTGAAACTTTGGCACTTAATCGGATAATGAGCGTTCGGCGAACGTAGTCTATTTATTGCGGTAAAAAAGCAAACAAAAAAAAACCCTGCAAATCTTTTTTACATAATAAATAGACTACGTTCGCCGAAGCTCATTATCCGATTAAGTGCAAAGTTCCGCAACCGTATTTTATATAAAATTCAGATGATGTTTTCGAAATTTTCAATGGAAAATCGGCCGACCGAGCTCTGAATACAGATCAGGGTGGGGGGGGGCAATTTTGGTAGTTGCGTATTGAAAATCACGGACTTGCCAGGAAGTCCCCGGTATTACTTATCATACCACCGAGGAGTCTGCTCCGGTGCTGGTCGGATAGATAAGTGAGCGAAGTCCTTCCTGTCGGTATTCCCATCTTAAACTGTGCAACAACAACAAAAAAGATTATGCTAAGAACGCGTCATTATGAGAAGGACGAGCGTGAAAACGCCGTATGCTTTTACACATTGCGCCGACAAATAGTTGAAACAAACGAGGTATATTGGGTATTCAAATAACAATTGTTTGTCATCATTAGATAAAAAAAATCATAAACGATGCACAGATGGGACGAGAGTAAGAACCAATAATAACTCAATATTTATTCGTGTCTTTGAAAATAGGCCGAAGGCCGTTCTTGTTGACGCAACGTTAAAAAACACATACAATCTGGTTTCAGAATAAAAGGGCGTCAAAACACAATACTGACAAGACATAAAACCAATAATGACAGTTATCATATTTAATATATTAATAATAATAATAACAATGAATAACGCATCGCTAGATGCCTTTGAGGTGAAACAAATACAATGAAAAAGAGAATGATGAAGTTTTGACAAGGGTTCCACACCAAAATAGGAGACTTTGTGTGCGACTTCATGGGCGTGAAAGAAGAACAGCGTAACGATAAATACAAAATAAAATGTAAACCGATTCGGTAGAAGTCGGTGTTACATGCGTTTAAAAAATTCCCGACTTCGTATGGAAGTTTTGTTGCGTTTCGTACAAGAGGTAGATCAGTGCAGGTGTCTTGAAGGCCATTCATGCATGGGGTAACATTATATTAACACTTCGATAAAAAGAGAAATACTTTTTTTTTCGGGAGAAATATTCTGAACATGAAACAAAGCCTAAATTAATGTGGATGACGGAATGAATGATACAATTAAAAATCAATCTTGCATATAATCTTAAGGTTTCGTATATTTCAACGATCTTTCAATTCTGTCAAGTTCTGATTCAAAAGTATTCAACAAAACTTTTTTTTTATTTTTACTTCAGACTTTTAGGCAGATTTTTCATGAATCAACCGTGTCTGTCCACACCCACCTAGTATGCTGGTTCAAGGATAAAATGAATTTCTGTACTTTGAGCGAACAATATTTGAATGGAAGCGAACAAAACGCCGAAAAGAATCAAAGTTACACATCAGACGGGAACTGACCCAACCACTGATTCGCAATTGTAAAGAGAAGGTATAGACGTATAAAATAAAAACTCCGACTACGCCAGGTCCACGTGCCCGCCTTTTAAAGAGTGTGATTAATGCCATGTATTGTGTAAAACTGTTGTTGCATTTCTTTCTTTGGAAAAAGAAATGGCGCTATATTTTGTTTCACTTTAAGTCCAGATAAAGCCGACGCTGCGAGCTGATCAGACAAAGTCAACAGGGCATCATCATGGCGTTCGTCATGTTTCTGTACGTTTTGTATCATCGCTGAACTTCTCGCTCCTAACGCTGCCTGATATGGCACCATGAGCTCGTCGCGTCCTCAGCGTCTGGACTTAAACGAATTGTAGAGTACTGTGAAAATTAAAGCGCCAAATTAACTAGCCCAATTACTTGTACAGTAACATTAGTATTTAAAAAAATATCCGAAGTTAATTAAGCGTATATATCAGATAAACATTGAATGAATATCTTTTTAAAACAAAATCGAGGTCGAGATGAGTAAAATTAATGGGTTAGTAATAATTAAAAAAATGATTGGACTGAGTAATTGCAGTGTAATTCACTCACACGGTAAAATTTAATGTAATTTATTTGAATTACATTAGGCCATCGGCGGATTAATTTCCGATCTCGACTAGTACGACCGTCGCGCGTGCACCACACAGATGGTATGCAGAAGTGGCGCGCGCGGATTGGCCATTCAGTGAATGTCATTCGATGAAGATTGCAGTACGTTATACCATGTGGGAGGGGTATTAGGCTTCTTAGTGTCGTTCAGAATATCCTGAAGAGCAATAAACTCTCGAGCATACACGGTACATTTGTCGACTAAGAGCTTGAGAGTTTGGGGCGTTAGCGGCGTTATCATCACGCCGGATAATTATCAAACTTCGTGGGCCGCTTGCTACTTCCCCAAATGGCAGAAAATACTCTGAATTTTATTTTAGGGTAATCTGAACATGGGCTACATTTCAAATTATTTGCGTATCACAATTAAAAGCATGCTCAGACGATGCTTCACAAACGCTAAATTGTGTACATAAAATTTAGAGCGTAGCATTTTTAACCAGTCTTTGGAAATATATCGTTCCTCCTAAATATTGGTGTTTAATTTCACGGAGAACAAATCTGGATAAAACGCCAAAAAGTGAAACACGACAGCCTTTCTTTTTTTTTTGCTAACGAAGTTGTCAGATTTGCAGAATCTTCCACGTCTGCTTCCGGTGGAACAGCCTCACGTCAATCCGTCAATCAGTCACTTTTTGTTTTCCAAGGCCGATATTTAGTTCTTTTTGGGAGGTCCAAAGATACGAAAGGCGCAACAACGGTCGCTTGACACGGTACTACTAATAAGATTAAAGCAAGCTCCAACAATGTCCTGGCCCCTGTTCAAACATTCCAATGCTCGGTCGAAATATGTGACCTAGGTGATAGAAAAGGTTGATGATGATGATCGCAAGTTCAGTGGCTCAGGGCAGATAAGGCCATAGTGTGATAGAGAAGAAGTCATGAACGGAGGGTACTTGGCATTAATGAGAACTAACGACTCCAACACTAGCCTCAGAACATCGGCAATACGGTCAAGAGGAAGACACCGCCAGTTTGGCTAACAATAATACAAAACTGATAAAAAGAAAATTTAGTAGGGACAAAGGTTGTATTTTGATGGTCAGATTCGCATTGTGAACAATGCCGCGAATGTCAATTAACTCTCGGAAGATTAAATACAGCAATAATATGAACGTAGAGCCTATATTCAGATTGGTAGCGTTTTTACATTTTCTGAAGTGATTAAATATAAGCATCAGCCTCTCATAACCGCTGCAAATAGTAGCTTCTTATAAGACAACAAGAGCCAGGAGTAATCGATAGTTTTGCCCAAAACATTGATAATTTTAAATCACTTTGTCTTTTGCGCGGCGAACAGCTCATCCAAAAGCGCACTTTCGTTCGAGGAACGAGGAACTCCTGTGTTGCGCGAAGAATGCACAGAATATTTTCAAGATACTCGTCATCTGATCATATTTTCACTTCACAAAAACAACGGCATAAAACGCATCAGAACCACTGAAGCTCTGAGATCATTAGACATCAACATAACAGTTAAAAAAAAAACAAAGGCGCAAACACAAGCGAAGTATGTTTCAGTATTGCTTGTATCAGTAATAGCAATGCTATTACGATACAAGTTAGACATGAGACACCACAAGCGCAAACAACCCAGACGAAAGGGAGGGAGAAGGTTACGAAATTATTTTCCGCCTTCTAGAAAACAAACAGAAGACCATTGTGTTTTTAAATAATCTGCCTTAACCCACTGTTTTCCGAGCAATTTTTTCGGTGTGATCCTCCGACCTCCTCAGAACGTTGTTATATTTATTTATATTTTTTTATTGCTAACCTTACGAACCGCCAAAAATATACATCGACAACCCGATAAACAATTTGGTGCTTAGACCACTTGAGAAGACCCTCGCCCTGCCATCTTTATTCGTCACAACGCAGCGTATGACAATAAAATAAAAAGACAGAATAAGATGCAGTCACACAACGCGACTTCAATTTTGCCCCTAATCCCACGGGAAAAAAGATTATCCATTTGACCAGAACGGAACGAGCCAATAGCGTAACCAAGATTTTCTTCTTCTTTTGTTTGGGGGGGGGGGGGGTGAAGCGGTTAAGATGTCCATGGCATGGGGTGCGGAGAAGGTGGGTAAGGGGGAGCCCGATAAGCGTTCTCCCTGGTTACGCCACTGTAGCAAGCCCTTCCGCACGGTTACGAGCCGATAGCGCTTCCATTAGCCAGTAGCTCCATTTTATGGAACGATTTAAATTACGGAGCTTCTTTTGGGCACCATCATCGAAGCTAGGCAGCACGTCAGCTGGGACGGCAATGCACTTCAGAAAACAAATGAGCGAAATTATTTTAATGAACGCAATCTCTCTTCGGTTTAGCAGGATCAATCGTGGAAGGGGAAGGAGGTTAGACGTGGTCAGACATGTACACGTTACTAAAATAATCTAACTCAATACCGTTACTTCTTCCTCACCAAAAAGTAACTGAGTGCGCTACTCGTTACTGTGGTTCGAGAGGTTACCTCAGCTTGAAAGTAACGCCTTATTTTCTCGTTGCTCTGAATGTGTCGTCTCTATGAAGCAGTAAAGTCTGCATTATACAGTATTCGTGGTCGTTCATAATTCCTGGCTTTTTAAAGCTTTCATTCAGGGATGACCGTGGCTATACTGCAGGATACCTTTGGCACACCTTTTTATGGTCTACATAGCGTTTTCTCGCCGTGCAAATGACAGGCTCGAGCTAGGGTGAGACCTGTACTCCGTGGCACTAGTTGTGTGCAGTGCAGGCGAAGAGAGAGAAAGGCAAGCGCCAGGAAGGTGGGACAGGAGAGAAGGCATGGAGGGCGAGCGGAGAAAGTAAGAGCACTGTATATTGAAGAGGAGAGGAGGCTTCTTCTCTCTCCTCCAGTCCTTCGTAATGCTTGCCCTTTCTCCCCTCGCCTGGCGTTGCCTCTGTACTGCACGCAACTAGTGACGACGAGAGTATAGATCGGGTAGTTGTGTTGCACACGTTCCCCTCCAGAGGTAACTAAATACAGTTATTCGTTACTTCATCACAAAGTAAGCGAAAACACGTTACTCGTTTCTTTTCACTGAAAAAAACAAACTAGGGTGGTAACTTCCTACCTAAAGCAGTAAGGGAAAAGGTCGATAACTTTATTCTCCAACAATAATTCCTTTGTTCCCAGTGCTCTTTTTGTTTTTAGTATTTTCTGTCCTAGGAAAAAAAAAGCACCGTAACCAACAATCTTCCTTTTCGTAAAAACAAACAGAATAAAAAAAAGGTTGTGTACGTTTATTCTTGGCAAAATACACACAGTAAATATACTTATTGATGGACGAAGAGCGTGTTGGTGCGGGCCAAGATTAAAGAAAGAATAAACATCCAGGACAAAGACAACAAGCACGTCTTTCAACTAGCGGCTTTAATCGGTTTTCAGAATTCTTGTATGTCCGTTGCTAGTCGAAAGATGTGGTTGTGTTGTCTTTGTCCTACATGTTTATCTTTCTTTAACCTTGAAAATAACCCCGTAAATATATAAAACAAAAATACACTTCAAGTATAATTTCAGTACACCTTCAGTATCTGAAGTATACTTCTATAAGTGCGCCTCGTGTATGGACGCTGCCCTGCGGATGTCCGTCCAGTCTGGCAACTGAAGTTCAGCCACTGAAAGGCTCTACTCCGTACACTATATAGGCGTTCATATATCGTTAATATAAACCCCGCTATATATATAGACAGAATTTTAGGGAGGCACTGGGTAAATACGGGCTATTTAGGTCCTCCTTGTTATGGACGACTTACAATATGGACCATCTTGGACGTATGAACGAGAGTTCGCTGTATTATTAAACTAAAAACATGCGCGACTTATCTTGATCTATATACGGTGAATGTCGCTACACACAGAATGTGTATCCGCGGCATTCTTCGAGAACTTCTGGTGATCATTGCAGCTTTTTTTGTTTTGTTTTTTGTTTATACCACGTTATATTATTCAGAACTCAATTATTTATTATGTGATTGTGCGGCACGTCTTAGATTTTTGTTTCTTCCCACAAATTGTTCGAACGAAACCGCCTAATGCTGGCGTCCGGTAGTAGGCTTTCGCGATCGAAGAGTTAGTAAGGAACCCCGTGGTAGAAACAAAGCCAGCCAGCTTTGCGTCAACCCACAAATGTTCCACCGAAAAAAAAAAAAAAGAAAAAGCCGCCGTGGTATATTGGAAGTTTACAATCATAGGATTCGTGGGTTTGATTCCCGTTGGGGCGCGTTTAGAATTTCCTTCTTTCTTCTCAATTTATATAAACACAATATGCGTTAAAATTATACTTTCCCAAATGTTTCAGAAAAATACAAAATCACTACGTGTAAGTCATGTGTCGTTAATGCGGATACTGTTAATATACAGGGTGCGGCCGTAAGGACTATCACATTTAGCACGCTTTGCAAAATTCGAATTGAAAACGTACATACCGGAAATTGAGTACGCGAACTTGGTTTCACAAGAAGCTTCATGTCTATTTTTAAGAGAGCTCACGTCAGAGATGGCAAAAATATTAAAAATAGAGCAAAATCGGCGCCGTGCATTTACTCCGAATGTTCGTTGTCTACACACTGGTTTGTGAGTTTGCTCCCAGGTGGTCATTGTTCATATAGTTCGTCAAAAAGTCTTACTTATCCCGATTATCGTGCTCATCGCCAGGCTCGGCCATTGGTTTTTAGAGTTTTTGTGATCAGCGAGGCACCCGGGAGCGACCTCGTAAACCAGTGTGCAACGACAAACAGGCTGGCATAGGACATAGGCAATACACGGCCACCGAACTCTCTTTCTTTGTAACATTTCACTACCTCAGAATTGAGCCATAAAAACTAGACATCAAACTTCTCGGGAAAGTAGGTTCGCGTGCCCAATTCTAGGTATGTACATTTGGAATTGGAATTTTGCGAGGCGCGACAAATGTGTTGGTCCTTACAGCCGCACCCTGTAGAGGCACACCGTTTTCGGGGCCAAACTGGGTAAATACTATATACACGCATGTTTGCCTAATCATCATGAACGCTTTTTTTTTTTTTTGAGGGAGAAGTTGAGGGGGAGGGGCAAATGGAGGTGTTCATGTTAACGAGACATATCAGTGTAGAATTACTTTTCCCCAGAGGGTATACTATACGGGCCGCGCGTAGAGGCAGCAACGGCGGACTCGGCGGGCGAGCCGGGCTCTCCCCGAAGGCTGGTCGCCACCCCCGCGCTGGCAATTGCGAAGCTTTCCTGCGCGGCTGCAGGGTTGTGCCGCTGTCCGGCGGACCAAGCTGGCGGGGCAAGAGAGCGGCCGCCGGCCGGACCCGTTTCGCTTGGCCTACATCCGAGCGTGGGAAAGGGGCTGCCCAAAGATCTCCGTGCGCTCCCGACGCCGGAAGACCGACGCCGCCGCGGCCAAGGAGCGCGGGACGCCCCGACGTCCACGTCCCAAGTCCCACTAGCCCCAACAACCTAGAACACGAGGCCCGCGTCTTTACCCCCAAAACGTCATCACGAGTGGTGCGTCGTATAGCGTCTCCCGACAAGCGCGACGCTAGCACGCGGCGTCGCCAAGGCGGACGCGCGTCTGTCGCTTGGTGGCGACTCTCGTCGAGTTTGAGCGTGTTTTCCGCTCGGGGCGGGTCTGGGGTCCACTCACGATGACGTCACGCGCAGGTCTTGTCTTCTAGGTGATATTGGCCGCAGTCGGTTTTCAGGAGCTCGGGTGTCCTGTCGCCGATAGTCGGACCGCGAGGAATTTCGCACGTGCTTGCACGCCGAGATCGGGTGACCGTCGTCGTTGTCGTCGCTTGCGGCGGCGGCGAAACACGACGACGGGTCGGACGTCGGTCTCCAGGTCCACGAGACACCCGTCCGGATGTCGTGGGACCGTCTTCTTCTTCTTCTTGGTCGGCTGGTTCTTCTCGGTAATCCGAACGACTTTGCATGCACGTTCGAGCTCGCCGTTCGGGTGGGCGGCTACGTTGGCTTCCGAGGAGCGTTGTCGAGTCGTGTTCGATATACTGTACTTCGTTTCAGCTTAACTCCAGACGGAGCCGACGCTACGCGGTAATGAGACCAATGAAGCAACATCAAAAGCGCTGGTCACTGGGCCTTTTCTGTTTATGATATCGTCGGCTCCTAGAGTTGACCGCGCTCCGACGTCACTATCTTATGGAATGACTTGCACAAATTTCCACGATGTCACTTGTTCCGCCATTGTACGGTGGTGCCGACCTTGTAATAATTCGCACGTGACTTTCGGAAGGGGTCTATTTGCAGAACGAGTAAACGCTAAATAGACCATAAACAGGTGTCCACAATGCACATGACGTATGCCAGTATAGCCTCAGTTACCCCCAGAACGAACGCGTTAATAAGCTTTAATTATTAACGACGCCAAACAACGCGAGCGGTTACCGCTTCACAGAAACGACACATTCCGAGTAACGAGAAAATCACGCGTTACATTCGAGCGGAGGTGTCGCGTTCTTTGTTAATCGTAGCTACGAGTAACGTTGTACTTAAATACTTTTTGAGTGAGTAAGGAGTAACGGTATTTATTCACACTTTATTTCAGTGGCGTGTATACGTGTCTGTGTTTGGTTTGCCCATAGTCAAGGAACTGGGACCGCGGCCCTTCTGTCGCACGAAGTCGTGAGATTTTCTGATACAAACATTCGCCCATGCCTCGAGCGTGATCCACTCGGCAATCAACCGAGGAACCTTTTTTCCCCCCTAATATTCAAAATATTTGAGGCGAAATTATGCCAAGAAAGCGAGCTACTTACGACGAAATGTTTAAACGTGTGATGAGCCTTAGATTGCAATTTTTTTTTTGTGCCGTTTCTGGATAATTTTATATATTTGTTTGCGTTAACCCCTCCTATATTCGGCATACAAACTTAGCATTTACGGAAATATGAAAATTTTCTTATATATTAAAAAAAAAAACTTATGTACGCCATTTGTAATAGTCTATACTTTTGTAAACTATGGTATGTGTTCTAGTACGTTTGTTTGACTAATTCATATTGCATTTTCAGTGGGACACTAACCTAAGAAATCATTCTAAATAGTTTACATGCAGAGCTCTGGCGTATTACCCTTCGTGTCCATTGGTAAAACTTGTTTGTTTACATTCTATTTTCTAATAATACAGTCGACTCGTTATTTCGAACTCAGGGTGACCGAAATTTGTTTGAATAAAGCAAGTTTGATTCTGATTTACATGCATCGATGGACCTGATGCTCGTCTAATTATGAAAGTTTGAATTGAGAGTTTGAATTAACGAGATTCGCTGTATACAGTTGTAATTCTCATAATGCATTTGTAGCTTTTTTATTCCTGCTGCTTGTGCCGTCTTTTTATTGAATGCACTCAAAATGAACGGCTCAATTAATTAATCTATGAATTCAATCAGTCGATCACAAGATCGTCTGGTTAAAATATCGGTCTACCGCGATTCATGCGAGCGACTGAATGTCCGAATTCTGCCTCGTTGTGTTATATTGCAAATGCACTGTTTCGACTTTCACTCGATGAACAACCTGACGGTATTCAACTCCGAGGATTTTCACTTGCTCAAGCAGATCTTTCACAAACTCGTAGAAAGTTTTGAAACGTCGATTCGAAAAATTCTGTTTCCCAATCCGAAAAAAAAGAAGATGCAATTCAAAGAAAAAAGAAGCACGCACACAAAGAAGAAACAATAAATCTCCCCCCCCAAAAAAAAAAAGAAAAAGAAGAAAAACATTTACTGAAAGAAAAAAAATACTGAGGTATTTTGAACTGGAGTCATTTCTTCATGACGTGACGAACTATTTGAATAACTACTTCCTCAGCAACATCATCTGGAATAAAGGTTACATCGCACAGTGTTCGTGCGGTTACACCCATTTCGGGTTGAATCTATTTCTCACTGCAAGAAGTCCTTTGTATAATATCTCTTTTCTGCAAAAAAAGAAAAAAGAAAAAAGAAAGAAGACAAAATTGGTTTGAAGTTTTATTTGACCCTTAAAGGCTGATCTCCATGGGACGAATATGCTGCGAATAACCGACGAATTTTGGCCGGCGGCTTTTGCTCTGCGCGTGGAATCAACACAGTGGCTGCTACGTCGCGCGCAAAGTGAGCGTGCCGTCGGGCGGTGTTCGCTAGTTATTCGTCGCATAATTCATTCCATGGAGTTCAGCCTTCATAACTGTTTTACAAACTGATGCTCGGGGAGGTGGGGGAAGGGGGGGGGCACCTTCGAGCTTCTAAAAGTATTTATTAAAGAAAAAAGAATATAGGCTTCTCAAACTCAGAGAAAACAAGTCTGACTTTGGGACGTCATCCATTTGCTTTCCCCTCATTTTTTATTGTTTTTATTTCCCGGTCGCGGGCTAATTTACAAAATGGTCACCTGCAGTCTACCTATTTTTTAAAAATCTACATTGCTTTTAACTATTTATGAATCACTGCTCGATTACTACCCTTATAGAACGCGCTGTTAAACCTTCACGCGCCCTTTACTTTCTGATGGAGTAAATGGAAAGCCAACGCCGGGGAAACATTTCAAGATAAAGTTGAGTTTGCAAGTATGACACCGAGCATGGTATTTCACATGTTCACGCGACGCTCATATTTCACATCGCAGATTTAATTTTGAAGTCAAAACCCTTTTTTATACTCCGTGTCCCTAGTTGCGTGCAGTACAGGCGAAGGCGACGCCAGGCGAGGGGAGAAAGGGCAAGCACTAGGAAGTCTGGGGACGAGGAGAGAAACCTCCTCTCTTCTCTAACGTTCCTAGTGCTCTCTCTTTCTCCCCTCGCCCTCTACTGCCCTCCTTTCCCGTCCCGCCTTCCTAGTGGTCGCCCTTTCTCTCTTCGCCTGGCGTTGCCAACTTCGCCTGCACTGCACGCAACTAGTGACACGGAGTATAGGTTTACTCAATAGGGACTTCGCGTGGATGATACCCTGCGGATCGCGGGCTCTACGGGCACGCGGTCAATTCGCTCCTAAAGTGACGACATGCACTGCCCCTAACGACACAAAAGCTATGCGGAGAGCAGGTCGTCTGCTTCTTGCTCTGGAGTGGCGGTGACGTCAGAACGACGTCGAGCTCTGATTGGCTTTGATTGAAAGGATAGTGGGTAGACCTCAACGCTAGATGCCTTGACGTCTATCCACTATTTTCTTTTTTTTTCAATCAGCCAATAAGAGCTCGGCGTTCTGACATCATCGCAACCCCAGTGCAAGTAGCAGACGAACTTGAGCTCCGCATTGCCTACGTTCTAGGAAAAGTAGTCCTATACTCCCTGACTACCTCCGTAGTAGCACAGTGCGTTACTACGTGAGTGCTATACGGGAAAGTAGAAACCACGGACGTTTGTTTTAGAGCGTATATACAACATGGAGATTGTTGTTCGAAACATAAGCAGTTTGTTTTCGTTTTTTCTTTTTCCTTCGAGATATTATATCAAGACGTGTAATCTTTGCCTGTAGCCCCTCCATTACGGCGGTTTAGAAGCACCCATTAGACGCTCTTTGTGTGGGCGTTCTACGCTGATCACCCCGAGGATTCCGTCTACAAACTTTTTTGAGAGTTGTACCTTTTCCACAATGTCCCGGTTACTTCGCGTTATAGCTGGCAAGTACAGACGCTTGACCAGATGACGACCGCGGCTCCTATAATGTCCTCTATTCCGCCCGTATACCTTCCTCATCAGCTACAGTGCTTATATATTTCGTTTCACCTTAGGTCCAGACCACGGTGGAAGAAATACATTTAGGTGATGACACTGTCTCACGCGGCGACCACATTATGTTCGGCGCACGGAGCGCGCTTCACTCGCACGAGGATAGATGGCGCCCAAGTATAGAGGGGCTTGTGAAGGCTTGTATGGAGGGTTTGTGAAGTAAATTATGCAGTCTCTACTCGGTCCCTGTGTACTGTGTTGTGAATTGATAGATTTATGTTGGCGCACTGGCACTGATTGCCTTTTCCCCGTGCGGTTCCTGTTTTTTTAAATGAGAACATTCCGATGATAACTCAACGTGACAAAAATACTCGTATAAATATAAAACTTCCCGGCATAATTTACTGGGCCTTCAATAATTTAGAGTAATTTAGAGTAAACAGCTGGGTCGTACTCGCATGTTTTGTCAAACAGCATGTTTGGTAACAGTTCCGTAAATTGTTTACACACATTGCGTGACTTTATAGGAGGTCGCGTGATTTTTTCCAGCCTGCTCCTCCCTTATTGAAAAAAAAATTCTAATAATGTTACATAGTGGGGCCTAAATAATTCTTTACATGCGCATAAAGGTTATAGTATCTACAAATGGTTTATACATGCAATGTCAACTTGTATTGTGGAACATACGAACCTTGTGAGCAGAAAAAATTTCTATATAAGATGACATAGTGACTGAAATGATGACACAGTATGATTACATACTGACTGACATGATGACGCAGTGACTGAAAGTCAAAAAGTAGTAGCGGTTATAGGACATGAATCACTTTTCATCTATACTCTCACAATATGGTAAAAACAGGTAAAAAAATACCTGACAAATATTTTTGCTTTAAAATGTACACAAAAGCCTGAATTCACTGCATACTACCAAAGAACGCCATCTCCTGCATTCCTGCGCCTCATGCTCTTAAACTAAGACGAGCGTCGCTTTCCTGATTTCTGCTTTTCTTGAGCTTGTTTGTTCCTACTCATCGTAATATGCTTACAGTGTTGTCGTATTCGCATGCTGAAGTTGTAGTGGAGCAACTGGGCAATTGTTTCTTGTTTGTGTTCAGCGCATGGAAACGTTATTGTGCATGTGTCAAGAACACTGTCGATTGTGTCCCAGTAGAACAGTCTGGTGGCTTTTATTTTCCACGAAGTACTGTTCCGCTTTCTTCAGTAGCTGGAAAAGGTTCTTGTTGGGGTGTATAAGGCCTCCTATATTCTTCACGTTTGTCAGTGCTGCTTCAGCAGAAGTGTTCTTGTCGATGCTGAAAGCGGATAGGCATGCAGGGCAGCGTGTAGCTTTTTTTATTTTCACACTCAAAAACCCAGTTGCATAATGTAGTATGCAGTCCACAGGCTTGGTTTCTTCAGCCTTTTCTGTTCAGGACATCTTCGCATTCCCAGTCTTCGACAGAAATTAGACTGTGCGAGCTTGGTCTTCACTTGGTCAACGAGATGAGGAGACTAGGTCGTAACTTGCGATCGGCCCTCGGGATTGCACGACGCCACTGCTCCAGGCGAGCGTCATTCGATGGAGCTTTCAACAAGGACACTCGCTCTGCGCAGTTCCGAGCCCCGAATAGACCTATTGCTATATTACCCAGCATCAAGGAGAATGCAGGGATTGGTGTTCCGCGCGCCGCACGTGCTGGCCTCAGCAGTAGGAAATTTTCTAAAGCAAAAACCTAAAACAAACTGTATCTTGCACGCGCGTTCGTCAACGCTTTATTTTGGCTATTTACTTCGAATCTTTTATGACGGGGAAGGCGTGCGCGTGTGGCGCGTGGAACACCAATCCCTGCATTCTCCTTGATGCTTGGGTAATATAGCAAATGGTCTATTGCAGTTGGGAACAAAGCACGTCTTTCCCATCCTTATAGCATAACTTCTTCTTCGGGTTAAGGCTCACCTTCGTGCACGATGGTGGCACCTGTGATCGACACAGCACCAAAGCAAAACATGAGGCCAGCCACTGGCCGCACACCACCACCACACCGCGAAAAAGGCGAGCAAGCGACGCCCCCGACACCGTGGCCGCCGAGGAGAGACCTCATACCCACGGTGCTCGCACCTCAGCGCCCTCCGCGGCGGCGCGAAACTAACTATACTTCGTTTCACCTTATGTTGTACCGCAGCGAAGGCTAGAAGCGCGAGCTCATAGCGTTGGCAGCCGCTCTTAAGTCACGAGAGCTTGTGCCGCCGAGATGTGCCCCAGAGCAAGGAGCTCGCGCTTGTAGCCTTTCCTGCGGTACATCATAGGTGAAACAGAGTATACTCTAATTCGAGGCTATACTCGTTTCAGCTTGGGTCCAGACGCAGCCGATGCTACGAGCGCGAGCGTGTGGCCCTGAACAGGTGCTTGCATTGCACGAGCGCGTGCTCGGCAGGGACGATGAAAGCCCGGAGCTCGCGCTTGCAGCATCGCCTGCGTCTGACCCAGCGAAACTGAAGTATGCTCGAACACGAGCTGGTCGCTCGCTCCCCGCGGGAAGGGCGGCCAGAGTCACCACCTAAATGTATTTCTTCCGTGGTCCAGACGCACTCGATGCCACAAGCGCGAGAATTTGACCCTGAACAGTGCTTGCACTGCACGAGCGCGCGTGCTTGGCAGGGACGCTGAAAGCCCGGAGCTCGCTCTTTTAGCTTCTGCTGCGCTCACACTTAAAGTGAAACTGAGTATAGAACACCACGAGACAAGGAACTGCAGCTTGCGTTAATGTACCATTACAAAAAAAAAAAAAAAAAAGTAGGGAATTGTAGTTTAAGAGGTGCTTAATCTTGCGCAGAGAACACCAATAAGTAAACGGGCATCTTGTTCCCTTTTGGTAAATCTCACTCTAACTTGTACGAAACGCGTTAACATTAACACGTTACTTCTATAAAAATATTTTTTCTGTAACGCTATACGACTGGGTCACTTTTTAAGCGAAGGAATGATTAAGTTTTGATGGAGCAACGAGCAAAGATATTTAATTACATCTGGCGATGAACGTGTAAAACACAGGTTACCCTAGTTGGCGCTCACCCCGGTTCGCGGCTGTGACTTTCACGGCAAAAAGAACGGCCAAGAGGAGAATGAAAAAGTCGCCAGTGAACGCGTTAAGAGCTAGGAATTAGTAACGACACGCAGTGAACGCGTTAAGAGCTAGACAATTAGTAACGGAAGGTGGCTACTGCTTCAGGAAAACGACACATCCGCAGTTACGAGAAAGTAACTATACCCGTTTTCACCACAAGAACCGTAGTAAGAAAAAGTGCGGCTCCTCGCGGAGCTTTCCACATTTCCCCTTTATGTTGATAATTAAGATATATGTAGGTGCAATTTAGATTAGACGCATCCTATTTTATCAAAACGTACACGCTCCAAACGCCAAAAGCATCCTTTTTTTTCCTCCGACAACCAAATCTCGTAAGAACTACTTCGCGCCGCGTATGAACAATGCTCAAAACTTCTTTTTTCTTAGGAGAAAACGGGTATAGTTACTTTAAAATTAAAGTAACAATTTACTTTTGAATCTCAGTTAACGAGTAACGTTCTTCGTTACTGTTTGAGCGAGTAAAAAAAACTGTTTTAATAGCATTTATTTTTTTGCCGGTAAGTTGTACATGTTTGACCCCAGCTAACGCGTCCCTCTTTCTCTGCCGTGCCGCAGGGAAGAAATGGCGCTCGCTGACTCTCCAGGAGCGGCGGCCATTCGTCGAGGAAGCCGAGCGACTCCGCCTGCAGCACATGCAGGACTACCCCAACTACAAGTACCGACCCAGGCGGCGGAAACACGCCAAGCGGGGCTCGCGGCGGGGCAGCCCGTCCCAACCGGGCAGCCCCGAGGACGGAGGCCTCCAGACACCTCCAGACTCGAGTCCCGCCCGCGGCATCAGCCCGGACTGCAGCAGCCGGCTGACGGGCTCCGGCCCGGACCCCACGGGCTTCGACCCGTCCCCCATTCCCCCGACCCCGGAGCTTTCACCGATGGAACCGGAAGACTGCTGCGGTGGCGGGGGCGGGGGCGGTGGCGGCGGTCTGGACGACTCGGGGAGTCACCTGTCCCAGTTGATGTGCAAGTTCAACGACAAGTCACTGTTCCTGAAGAACGTCCGGCCGCCGTACCGCTCCCACACGCAACGGGGGGCGCACACGGGGATGCCCCAACTACCGCCGCCCCACCTGGGGCCCTTCGGCTACCAGAGGAATCAGGGACCTCCGCCCGCCTACTACCAGGCCGGCTGCCTGTACGGCGCCGCGTCTCCCTACGCCCCCGTTCAGCAGGAGCAGGACTCGTACTACGGAGGTGCCGAGCCCATGTTCGCGCCGCCGCCCCAGGACGCGTTCATCGACCACAGCGAACTCGCGCAGTTCCTGGACGCGGCCACGGCGGCGTCCCCCGGTGGTTACGCGATGTCCGACCACGTCACCTACGAGTCGCTCGGTCCCGACCCGTGCGGTGCCGAGTACGTGACGCAGACGCCGTACGGTGTGTACGCTCCCCAGGGCTCCGACCTGGAGCCCGGTGGTGGACCCGCGGCCGGCATCATCGCCGCCCTCGCAGAGACGCGGCACATCATGTCCTGAGGACAGCCCCCCTTCCTTGTCCTCACGTCCACCTCGACTCTATACACCACAGCTTTCCAAAGGTGCTCTCCGACGCCCGCTCGACTCCGAGCGGAGTTGGAGACTTGTACAGAAAAGTAAGATAACTGCGAAAAAAAATAATACATATGACAAAAAAAAGCTACAAAGAGCGAACTCTATCTCAGCGTGTGTTCGGCGGCCCAACGACGTCGAAGGCTCGACGACCAAGTCCTGTGGTTACGGATGGCCGGCCGACAAAACCGACGGGATCCGTTGGCCGCGGACAACTTACAGCGCGGCGGCGTGTGCGGTGTCTGTGCGTGCCGGTGTGTGTGTGTATGCCGTGCGACCAGGCACGCGTGGCGGATCTGCGTCGCTGCATTCTTCTCTCACCGACCGGCACCGCAGCGCGACCATCCACCACCACCCACCCTCGCGATGAAGTTCGACTGCTGTGATCGGCTACTCGTTGTGCGTTTTCGAACCACCGCGTGGACCTCTGGGGTTTTTAGAGAATGTTTTTTTTCTTCTTTCAAACCCGGGGTTCAGACGACGACACCACCTGGGACGCTGTGCCTGACCTTCTCTTGCCTCATATGACGTCATCGGTAGTGGATTGTCGTTGCGCCATCTCACGACAGAGGGCGACGAACTTGGCGAAACTCCCTTTTACCTTTCAAATGCGTTAATGAAGTTTAAAAAAAAAGCTGAAAAATATCCTTAACTGGGAAGAAAACACATTTTTTTCGCGTTGCAAATACTGTATCCAAACTCGATAAATTGCCATGGGGCTTAATTAAAAGTTATTGATAATATAGGAGCATTTAAACCCTGAAATGGACGAAGTGCGTACAGGCTGGAGTTAGCGGTAGCATAGCCTCTAAACCAGTCGAGATATTTTTAAAGGTATTCAGCTAAAAATTATTAAAAAATTGTGTGCTCGCAGCTCGTACAGTATTGCACGCGAAGTGACAAACGACGCAGAAAATTAAACACAGACAACATTGAGCTGCTGAGTACCAAGATATATCTACAGAGTAAAGGGAAGCGCTAAAACATTTTCATAAGAATTGCTCAGGTTTTTCAGATCTGGTATTTATTCTTTAGGGTCCTCCGTTGATTTCCCGAAGGAAAATATTATAACTTTCTTAGAGGAGATAGCGACCTAACGCGTCAATGCGGTCGATCCAAAATGGTTAGCCAGAGATATAGTCATTACCTCGGAAAATTTGAAATTTAATCTGCTTGCAGCAGTGCCTTCTACTCAAGAACGGCGTGGTCAGTGAAGTCGCTTAAAACTTTCAAGTGCCATTGAAGATATTGCGCATAGTCAAGATTACCTCGTTCACTACATGTACCATGACGTCCCACCTTAACGTGCATAAATCAATCCCTTTCTATGATGCAACAAAGAACGCACTAGAAGGACCTTCACAGAAACCCTTTTGTTTCATATCATTACGTACCCGCGGAAAAAGCTAAGGCTGCACTTGGGTCGCTGGCCCCTTGGGATCAGCGTTGTCCAGTGTCCGCTAAGAGGCGCCACGGTTAATCTAGTACCGATGACGTCAGCAGGCCTTTTGTCCTCCAGGTGGTGTTCAGTCCGGGGCTTCGACGAACAGCAACAAAGCCTCCCTGTGCAATAAATGAAGATCGTGCTATATGAAGAGAAAATCACAAAAAGTCTCTTCATTTCGATTCAACATGATGTGCTGCGTAATGCCGCGTGCACGTGGACACGCTGTTCTCGACGCAGATGCGCGGGAAAGCGTTGTTGTTGTTGTTTCAGTGCTGGTGCTCACAAAGACAACGTGGGTCTGTCGAGGATGTCACCTCAACAGACACAGCCTGGCACAACAGTCAGTTTGGGTACACTGCCACTGCAGCGATGCGTGGAGAAAAAGTTAAGCCACAGTTCTCATATATCGTTCAAAAGACGCGATGGCTGCAGACACGATGATAAACTTAAATGCGGACAGGTTTTAAGCATCTTAGAAGCTTCGTTTGCTTCATTGGAACTTGTCGTTTTTGTATGACCAACGTGGCAGGACAGTCATACCATAGCCTCCTCTAAACTGACAAAGCCTGGCAGATCGCCACGGGAAGCGGCCGCCGAAATGGCGGCCGCTTCCCGGATGACAACAAAGACAATGGATGAGAGGAGAGCCACGTGACTGGCGCCCCGCTGCGGCGAGACGCCGAAACACACTTCTCCCGATCGAACAAGTGTGTTTCGGGTCCTCGCCGCTGCAAAAGCTGCGCGCTGACGTCCAGGTTCCCCGAGAAATGACTCTTTGATGCTCTGTGGATCCTCGCGCTCCAAATCTGCGACCGGGCACTCTATGGCTCCGTCGTCGAACTGCCAGGCTTTGTGAGTATGGAGGAGGCTATGGTTATACAAAGGAAGAAACACGGCTTAGCGTCTGCAGACTGTACGATGTATTTGCAGTGGGACCGCGGTTTTAGTTTTTCTGCACGTCATGCCACTGCCTCGCTGCGGGTCTGCGCGAGAAGAGCACAGAACGGAACGAGTCGCTTCTCGTGCACTGCTGCCTGCTTCCCTTTAGTGTGGCGTCACGCATGCGTAGAACGCTTCGTGATATCGGTCTATTCTGTAGAAGGCTGGGAATTTACCGAGGGTTCCTCCTTACTGAATTTTCAAATATCTTTCTGGCAATATTAGTTTTAATTTAAATAAGAAAAACAAACACAAAAAAACAGCTGTTCAAAAATATCCAATGGCTTGTTACCTTAAAAACTCGTTTTTCGGCGATTCAGTTGTAAAACCATTTTTCGTCCTCATTTCGCAATTTCATTTTTTTTTTTGCCTCTAGGTGCCTTGTGTTATGACGTGGCCGCACTTTGGGGCACTCGATGCCGTCACACATTCTGAGCCTAACCGCGAAGATGTGAAAACATGGGAAGATCATTTTTTCGCTATCGTATCGAAAGTTAGCTACGATAACGTGATGTTGTAAAAAGAGGCCCTAGAAAGACAACAGGCTTCTCTGTAGAGGTCTGAGCTCCGACACAGAACACAGCGAAACGTGATACACGCGCCACTCTAAGTGGCCGGCATGCACGAGTTTGTGCTCCCTATGTGAACAATCAAGGTTACACGCATTACAAAACAAAACAAAAAAATCTAGGGTTCGTTGCGCGCAACGCTTGACTATCAGGGAACCTTCATGCCCCAGCGAACACTACGCAGTTCGTTGAAACTCGCATCACCGAGTGTCCCTGGAGCTCCAAGCTTGGATAGCAGCTGAGTTTGTTCACATGAGGACGTCCTCCTGTGAATAAACTCATTTGCGTTTGAGATTCAGTGTCGTCCTGTGCGTTTTTTTTTTAATATTGGACCGAATATCTTTTTTTTTAATGATCTATTTCTGTTTATTTGACGTCACGAGGAGATTGTCCTCCTCTATAGAGGTCGACTACCATACTAAAAATATATGCGGAAATTGTGTGGTCAAGTATGATACTTTCGACGTCTATGAGAAAATACGTACCGTGCATGAAACTGTTAACGCGAACAAGGTATCGCCGAGTTTTTTCTCCACTTGGCATGAAACGAATGTTATCAAAACTCCCATAGCGACTCGAAGAACCGTACGTTCATGCTTTGTTTTTTTGACGTTCTTATCGGTTCAATCTCATAGGCTGCAGAGTGATAAGATACTCGGCATTACCCTGTGTTTCTTAAAGTGTCAGTGACTATACAGTGAGGTGGAAACTGATAATTTTGGGGCACTAACTTTAACAGAAATCTTGGAAAATATCCTCGTAAACTAAAATACGAAAAAGCACCGGTGTCGTGTTGGCCCGAACAGTGTTCCGCAGTACAAAACTAAAACCCACTGCGCACTCGGGCAATAGGGAATATAACGTAAGACGGTAGTTGTGGTACCTCCACAGGAGCTTGGCGATATTCCCGAACCAAATTAAAAGGCAACTCCGGTCGAAAGTCAAAAACAAAATAAATGGCTGATATCGATTTACGGAGACTAAATTCTGAGCGCTGCCAAACTATTACACAAAGTGGAAACCGCGGTTCACTCTAAAACCGGTATTAAAATGCTGCCACCAGCTTCTCGCCGGGCATTCAGCGGGTCGGCTGTTTGTCGAGCAACCTTGTGGCGTGAGGTCATGGTCGTACACAAGGAGGTTGCTTGTTCGTATCTGCCACTTCTTTTGTCGTGTTCTTCTGCCGCGTTTTCAGCCGTTCCAGCGGACGATTTCTGCTTGTTACGTTATGTTTTAGCGGCCGTACTTCGTTAAGTGCTCCTCAGCCATCGCGCACGAGGATTAATGACTCCCTGCTCACTCAAGCGCGCCGTGGTGCCATAGTTTAGTCCTGCTCAACGCGAGCTTACGATTAGCTTCCATAACGGCTTTCGAACGTGCATTGCACACCACCAAGATTGTGGTTCTTCTCGGGAGATAAGTGGCGGCTCGCTCTGAGCCTAAGCTGAGCCTGCGTTCATCGTGGGGAACTCGTTTTTCGGCCGGCATGCGTATTGATATTTGCTACGTATGTTTGATATCTACGAAGCAAAGCAGTGGAAGAGCAGTAGCATCTTACCTGATTGATCGTTTTGCGCTACCGCATAACGAACTTTCCGTCACACGATGGCCGTGCAGCTGGTCACGAGGGTTGGCATCATGCTCGAGTCGCTAGTTTCGGTTTCGCCCCAGACCCCCGGAACAAAACTTTGAGATAAAATATCTACGACACTACACGAGGGATCGAAAGTCGCGTGCCGATTTTTAGAAGGTCGGAACTACTGCACGATGGCGGAACAACTGACATCGTGGAACGTGCAAGTGATTCCATCAGATAGCGAACGTCGGTGCGCGGCCAACGCTAAGAGCCAACGAGCCAATCAGAAAACGTCTAAAGTGCAACGTCACTGCGCTCATCACATTTTTCTGAACCTGATGTTTGCCTTCTAATCCAACCAAACGCATTAAGCTTGTCGTGACGTTGCAGTATTAACCCGCCATTGTGCACTGGGCAGTCTTTCGAAGAGATTCCATTCAGGGACACTTTTTTCACTAAAAACAATGGTAACCCTAAAATTAAAAAAAAATCTACTGGAGTTAGCTTTAAAAGGGAAGGTGAATAGGTGCTTGAATTTGAACAAACAGTAAAATTTGCAATGTAGACGCCTTAAAAATTATGCGCCTTAAAGGTCGACGTACAACCTCGGTTTTCTGCAGGGAAGATAATCCTCTTAGCGCTCCTTTCTCCTAAGCAGCGAGGAAAGCCAAGTTGGGGCAAGCTAAAAAGTGTAGAGGATATAGGAAAGGAGGGGCGGGCAAAAGTGGAAAGCGTGAAGTGTACGTCGGCCTTTAAGTTTTAGATTGATCTTATTAGTGGGAGCGTCGTAAGAGCCAATAAAAATTTCGACGTAGGCCCGCCCGTTGCGGCGCGCCGACAGTAGGAAAGCGCGCGAGCGGAGAGAAAAACTAGCAAAAGTGACGTCATCAGCGGGGTCACATGACCCCTGCTCGCCACTAAGCTGGTTCGAGGATACCGTCAATGACGTCACGCCGCTCTGGACAGATAACAGGCGGCAGAAAGGATCGCCTCACGCCCGGCGGCAATCTCTGCACGTATTTTTTTTTCAAAATAATGCGGTTTACGATTACTTCTGCCCAAGATAAGTGCAGTGACTAAGCTCACGGGACAAAAAGCTATGGACGTCCGCTCCTAACTCGGATTTCTTGAAAGGTGCTTCTACCTGCTACTAAAGACACCGGGCTACGACAACAGGCGCGACAACAGAGCAACACAATCGCAGGAGTAGGTTCCACGTAATTTCGACGAAAGTTTCTGCTGAAGCAGTAATGAACTCGATGAACTTGCTTTTTGTTGTCAATAAGCCTACCCCTATTAGTGATCACTCGCTTTGCTTCAGCAATGTGCGGAGCAAGACTGGAGACACTCCACGGCGTTTTGGCTAAACGGCAGCGAATGACGAAGTGGAAAGTATGTTTAGATCGAGAACAGACTGAGCTGTGACACAACATGGCGCTTCACGTGCATACGTCATGGTGCAGTGTCACGACGAAGACGGCCTTTCTATGTCTATACATGTTTTCAGCCTCATCATCCACTCAGCTACCATCGTACATTACAGCGGTTAGATCTTCCATATGCATTGCGGTAAAGTAAATACACCGGAGTTTTTAAAATGTACCAATTAAATAACATTTCATAATGTTTTTTTATCCTTGCGAAAGTCAGCATAGGCGTTGTAGATTAAATTACTCGATAATTCAAGAAGTTTCACCGTTCCACAAGCGATCTAAGAAAAAAAAATCCAGCACGGATATTAATTTTTGCCGGAAGACATGTTTAAGTACTTGAATAATTTATAGCGTTATTTTATTTGTGATCATTTATTTAAGCCAGATAGAGCGAATAGACTATCACACTGGCTAAACTGTCCGCACTGGTTTTAAATCATGGTAGGGAAGTATTGCTGTATACAAATGTACCGGGATAGTAGTTAAGATATAGTCTCTATTTGTATTTATTAATTGCGATACAATTTAATATTGCTCTTCGTATTTTTTTTTTGTGGAAATATACTTTTCTGTGTATGCGTATTGCCGCCATGCTATCGAAGGCCTGCGTTATCTCCTAAAAGATAACGAGGAATCTTCGAGAAGGGTGTACTCCAAAGGAGGACTAAGCTTTTTACATTTTACAGACAAGGTTTCTTCAGGACGTTGTGTCTCTGTCCAGGCTTGAACACAGTCTTCATTCTCGACATACGATAAAAAAACGTGTTCCCCTGAGGCTTCAGGTCGGTCGGCTAGTCTCGTAAATTCCAAAAGTCGAAAGCGCTGCCGACACGAGAGTTGCAAGTGCAGCACTGCCCTCTCATATACGTGGGAAGGGGCAGGTTACCCTGTTCAGATTGTGGGAAACCTGGAGATCCAAAGTGTTGGACCAGGTGGCCCGCATGCCAAATCGTCCATAGTCATTTCCACCGCGAGGGGGCCAAGTGCAACTGGCAACGCGACGGAACCAACACTCCTAGACGGCTTTAAAGCCTGGCGTCACGTCAATGACGTCACGTCCGGGGTCCGCACGGGCGCTGATTGGATGCGAGTGCCGCGTCAGCGTTCGCGTGGGACTGTGATAGGAAACGAGCCCTCACGCGAACGCTCACGCGGCACTCGCATCCAATCAGCGCCCGTGCCGGAACTCCCGGACGTGACGTCATGTGACGTAGCTTATGCGCGAGGGCGCTTGGGATCGCGGCGCTGGCGATAACGGAAAAAATGACTGCTTGTTGTTGAACCAATGCGTTGCATCACTCTTCGAGACGGGTAGCACCGAGGGGATTACTACAACAACAGATAAGAAAGCACCGGTTCATTCTATACCCTGACGTCATGAGATCAGTGCTCAAAGAAGCACGGCGATTGGACAAGAGCATGGTGACGTCTCAAGCTTATTTGGGAGGACACAAAGCTGATCTATTCGCGACTCCAGCGAACTATAGGGGGCGCGCTGGTCAGGCAAAATGGCGGACGAGAAGAGGTCGTTTTCGTCGTTCAACACGCGGACCACCATAAATGTCTTGCACTGCAGCGTAAAATCGGTGTTATATATGAAAGCAAATTGATTTTTCGAAGGTAGGAACCTTCTTCCAGTCAGTGCGTAGGAATGACACGGCGGAAGCATAAAAATTATTACTGGGAACGATGTTTGTTTCTACGCTGCCTATACGAGAACCAAGTAGCGATAGCAGACGACAGGAGTCGAAACGACCTTCTCTCGGAGTCTCTCGGCGTCGCGCGCTACGCGGCGTCGATTTCGCTGGAGTCGCGAATACTCTGTTTCCGCTACTTGGCGTGCAGCGCTGTCAAAGCTACTGGCGCGAGCGCGTGGCTTCATCTATGGTTTTGTTTGCGCGAGAGCGCGTGCAAATGATCAACGAGATCAAGCCCCAAGCTCGCGCCAGTAGCTTTGACAGCGTTGCACGCTAAGTATGAAACAGAGTATAGTCGGAAATAACAAAGATCGTGCAGGCGAGCCGGTCAACTTTCAACACTTAAAAAAACCGAGACACGAGAACAAAAAAAAAAAGTGGACAACTTACATACACACTGGTCTAGATGTCCATGTGATTTTTGCGTCAGAAGTGTGAAATATGCCGATAAGATAACCATGCTCTATTGCGGATGATTATTTTTTTTCAGTACATTTATACGACCTTTTTTTCTTCTTGCAAACATAGAGATGTTAATGTTGGCAGGTGGCTTATTTTGGGCTACAAAACGTAACCATCGAAAACCAAATTGCATATTACAGTGAGTACTAGTTCGTTGGTTTCAATATTATATTGTACATTTGTTTAGTGTGATGTAAATCATGCTTTTTATTTTATTTTCGTAGATATTAGAAGCGGCATTTAACCAGTGCAACAAAGTATGAGAACATCTCGAATCTATTTTTAAAAATATGTATTTTTGTATGAGCGTTTATTTACCTAGCAAGATGAGTTCTTGTATTTGTATTTAAAACGAATGTTCAGCCAGTTTTTCAAATGTATTTCTGATGGTATCGCGATATATTTTTATACACCTAAGTGCGCTTCAATCTCAGTATTTTAGCTGTCTTTGTCACGTATCTCAATATTCGTATTTCCGAATTCATCTTTACCAAGTTTGTACTCAACCCCATTCTACGATAACTAAAATATACGTGATACTTGTTTTTATTTTTATTTATAGAGAAAAATGCGTGTTACCTTTTTCAGGCAAATATTTTGATTTCCGAATAAACGAACGCCAATTGCAAAAACCCCGATAAACCATATGAATGTATGAAAGTATCGTGTTACAGGTTCTTCAAGACGAAATGAAAACGGTCGAGGGCAGAAATGGGAATTTGTCAAGTACTACTACTACACTGCTGCCATTATTACAACTAATACTGCTGCTCGTACCACTAGTGCTACCACCACTACTACCACTGCTACCATTATTGCTGCCGCTACCACTACTACTATTATTACTACCACTACCACTACTACTACTGGTACTATTACTGCTACCAACCACCTCTACTACTATCCACCACCACCACCAACACCACTACTGGAACACTTGCACGGGCCCGCTGGCTCTTAGTCTTACCCGACCCGCACCCGGCAAGATAGGATGCCTACCGGATCAGGCCCGGCACGGGCCCGGCCCAGTGAGAGGTCAAGGCCTCATCTCTTAAATTCAAAGCTGCCCTGGAAAGTGTCGGTGCATTTGATTCGTTTAGCCTAATTTGCGTGAAATACGCTGTCATATCGCAGTCACGTGGTGAACCTTCGAAAGCTTACACAAATATAAAAGATGTAGCTTATATTTGGTAGCCAGAGGGCGTTTTTTTTCCTTCGAGACTTCGAAAAGGAAAGGGAAAGACAATCGTAGTGTACCCTGTGACCGGATTGCCCTCGTCTTCCTGCCTGCTGGCAGCTGTCCACTATGCTGATGGGATCCGCAGGAGTATTATCTGTATCTTCTTGCGGGCTTTCTTAGTCCAAGACAGCTTTCTTTATTTCTAAGACTTTTTTAAGTGGCGTCGTAGCGAGTTCGCCCTTCGGCTTTGACGTTTCATTCGAATCTAAACAATCAACGCGTTAGCATTTTCTTCTCAACGTTTTAGCAAGTGTGCTACACCATTGTCCAAGCCCGGCCCGAGCCGGGAAACAATCCCTGCTACCCGGCCCAGGTAGCATGAATGTACAGAGCTCTAACCACTACCACTACCATTACCGCTACAATTACCACTACCATCACCACCACTACTACTACTATTTTGACTACTACTACTACTACTACTACTACTACTACTACCACTACTATACTACTACTACCACTACTACTACTACTACTACTACTACTACTACTACTACTACTACTACTACTACTACCACCACCACAACTATAGTCACTGGCAGCATAAGGAACGCAGGGACTGGCGAGTCGCGAGCCTCTTATTATGACTCCGCAGCCAATGGGATTGCGACACTGGAGAGCTTTAGGGAACCGTTTAGTTTTAGGAAGCCGGTTTTGCACATCCGTTACGGCACGATGGGACCTCCGGTACGAACTGCGCATGTGCGAGTCTTCTGCGGTGGCACATGCGCAGTTCGTACTGGAGGGCTCATTGAACCGTATCGGATGTGCAAGAAAGGTTCCTCCAAACTCTCTATTAGCCGATGAGAAAGCCATGCTCTCTTAAGCTCTCATTGACTATACTATTAATAATACGATGTCCGATAAGAAATATAAAGCAGTAATATCAATTAATATATATTATTGCTGCATATTTTACGGTGTGGGACTTTCCTAACCTATAGGCTTATGCGCACCCTACTCTCAAGAGTGCGCAAATTTGCTTTTTCTTTTTGCAGATGTAAAAATGCTGGTCTGTTTCCTGATCAGTTCATAATGATGGCATATTATCAACAATACATTTTATTGTCCCATCCGCACAGATTCTAGCACAACACGAACATATACCCTTCCTATCGTTGTACACCCATTTCTGTCATCGTCACGCGTTGCTTGACGTGGTGCTACACAATGTTATCAATTCGCCGCAATGCTGTTGCTGACAAGTGCGTATGTAGTGCAAACGTGTGTCGTAGCTCGGCAGCTAGGTGGACCAAAAGGTCGCATCGCGAGCTCAGAGACGAGGAACTCAAATCTTCCGCTTTCGCTACGTCAGGAGTGGTACCAATGTGCATTCGGGACATCAGCACTCGCGATCCACTGTAACACACACACACACACACACACACACACACACACACACACACACACACACACACACACACACACACACACACACACCATCGTAGGTCCGGCCGAAACGTCGAAGAGATAAACCGTCCGTTGTCGCTGTTTTCACCAAGGGTTTTTTCTTCTCGGTTATTTTTTATATATATATATATATATATATATATATATATAAGATACTATAAACGACTTAATTTTCTCGCGAATCGGGCCAAAGCTGAAAATTTGAAATTATTCGCGGGTTCCTAATTTTCGAGAATCGAGTGTAGCTTCCGTTCACTATTGCGCGTTCGCATATTGGCCGAATTGTTCGCGGGACGTATTTTCGCGAATTGTATGATTCGCGAAATTCACTGAAGAATGAGTCCTCACGAAAAGTGAGTCGTTTACAGTATAGAGAGAGAGAGAGAGAGAGAAATTTTGTTTTGATAGTTTCTGATTTGTCTCGATATTGATTAAACCCATTAATAGACACATCTGTAACCCAAAATAAAAGCCACACATATCTTTCTCTTTTTCTTTTATCATGAAGTTATTGAAGTTTTTATATTTGGTCTATGCGTCACGTCAGGCCTTGTGATATGGGGCAATAAAGGGGCAGTAGATTTTGTTCCCGACGAGTTACAAGACGTTTGATGGGCAACATTAACGCTAATTAAATCCGGGCCAGCAAAAAAAAAAAAATACGCGCAATTTATGCGTTTTTTTTATCTTCTTTTAGGCTGCCTGCTTAAATTGCAAGTTATACGAAGTGTGACGTCATCCCACTGGAAAGCGCGGAAACACTTGAAGGTTTGTTGTGGCATCACATTTATTTGAAGTTTTATCGATAGCTTCTTTTTAATTTAACGATAATAATTAGCATCCCGGAAAGAGGGAGCCTAAGTAATCAGAAAATGTGTATAGTAGGGTGGCTGAAAAATTGCTGGAGCTCCCCTTAAAGTATATTTTAGGCTACTAATAGTTGATTAAACGCGTACTTTTAATATGCACACATTAATCGCGAGATTGCATCGAAGTACACTAAGAGTATAAGAAAAGTATGCAACTTCTAGCTATTAATATTGCATACACATTTGAGACTAAGGACAACACATGAGCATAAATGGACAGCGGAAAACATCAGTAACGCCAATAGAACAAGGTATAAACATAATATATCACCTAGATGAAATCAAGTTTGTTTCACAGAAAATAACACGAGAACGCAAATGTCAAATCTGCAATTAATATTTCGACTTTTGCGCTAAAGACGCTTTGCACGCGCGCCAGATTACAGCCGCCATTGCTGACCTTCTCTTGTCTTACCTAGAGCCACTAATGAGCTGCGATTAGAGTATCGGCACTCCGTTCCCCGATATTGCTGTGGGCGCCGCCATTTTGGTTCGTATGCAGAGCGGACGCAACTGCCGATCGTCATGATTCAAAAGTCCGACTCCCTTAGCATTGGATTCGGTATTAGGAAGGTCATGTAATATTGGTTTGATCTGTCGCAAACTGTTTAAACATTTGTGGAGGACGGAAAAGCATTTCCTGTGATTTCGGATAAAGCTTCAGATAACTGGCAACCATGATTTTAAGCCACAATATGGCCAAGTGTCGTTAACTCTGAAGCGTAGCTTATTTAGTGGCACTAGTCTTACCGAGATGCTGAGCCACTGAAACGGGTGTTGACGAGCCTCCACAAAGGCCAATGCTGCGGAGAACACGATTAGAATCTAAAATGGCAATAACCTGGTCTGATATGGTCATAATGAGGTGGAGGAAACGGAATAAGAGGAAACAAAAACTGAAGGTCGGCGATGACGGAGCCCATGCACAGCTGCTGCAAAGCATCTAGAAAGTCTCTATTGTGCTAACTTATTCCATGCAGTTATTGTCGGGGAAAAATAATCAACGTAATGTTATATTAACAAAACTTCCTCGTCATTTTTCTGTTGTTAAGACAAGTGTTTGCTCGCGACACTGGATCTCTGAAAAGGAAGTGATTTATTTTAGTTAAACCGTTATACAGGATGTTTTTTTTTTGTAAGCTTTACAGATTTGTTAAAATAAAATAAAAATGCTGTGAAAGCGATACTTGTGTGGTTTGTGCAGGTGAGTTATACGGCCAGGGGTCATAGTACATTGGGCTAATCATAACGACCCTAGTGAAAAAGCCATTTGTATGAGAAAAATCTTGTGTCCAATAAACACATATGAACCATACAAGATATATATAACAACATACAAGAAACTTATAAGAAACTTGTCACAAGTTTCTCAAATTGTTCTTATATGTTCTTATATATATTATATAGTTCTTATTTGGTTCTTATATGCTCTTATACATCTTGAATGATTCATATGAATTTATTGGACACACAAAGTTCTCATACAAAGGAGATTTTTCAGTAGGGATTAGTCGGCTAATTAAGTAAAATTTGTTCATTAACGTTTAAATTATTGAAAAATGATATATGGTTTCCAATTCGAAACTTGCTGAGCGTCCTCCAAAACCACTAAATCAGTCACTTTAGAAAGACTTTGAGCGCGTGAGGAACGTAATAGTGCGCTAAAGTTACCACTCGTGGAGCACGTACAAGGCTGGAGCTATGACAATAGAAAGAAATATTGCGCGGGCGCCTTATCGCATCGGTAGCCTTGCGCCTGCTGCACGAGTGGTCACTTTAGCGCACTACTGCGCTTCTACGAGCGTTTTATACAAATTACTGATTTAGTGGTTTTCGATGACGCTCAGAAAGTTTTTAATTGGAACCATATGTTTTATTTTCAATAATTAAAATGTTAATGAACACATTTTACTTAATTAGCTGACTGATCGTTACGAATAGCCCCCATAGTTGTCCCCCTGGCTCTATAACCCACCTGCACAAATCGCATAAGTGTAGCTTTCACGGCTTTCTATAAACAAATCTGAAAAGCTTAAAAAAAAAAATCTGTACATCACACACAAAGAGTTTTAACTTCTTTTCTGATTTAGTAAACTAATAATTTGAGTCACACTGCTACTTCGGGCATTGAAAGTGTATTGAGGGGATCGGTGGCCTAGTGCAGGCCCAGGACAAGACGTCTCAAAACATGTCAAGAGAATGATAATTCCGCCCGGTGCAAAGACCTTTTTTTTTTTTAAATTGCACACCGGCACGCTAGTTGTAAAGACGTGGATGGCGGCGAAAGGAATCTTCGTCCCGTGGGGTGACCATTGTTTTCTCTGTAAAAAAGCGTGAAACAATCGAGCACGTCTTTCTGGAGTGCTGGGACGGCGTCTTCCTATGGGACGTCCTCCAACGCACTCTGAAGAAAGACTTTCCGTTAGGACGTACATGGCACCAGGTATCTATCCATAGAACATGAAAACAGGGTGCCCTTGATATGCTACTGTTATTGGGCCTGCACAGTCGGGTGGCTACGCGCCATGCCGATATTGACGCGAGCGAGGCGGGGCACTATTTCCGCGAAAGCATTGCTTCGTTTTGGTTGAAACACACTAAAGCACAAGTGTGCGTGCCAGACTGGATTCCACTCGTAGAATCCTTAATGACCATGAAAAGATTTTAGGCGGTCGCGCCTTGACCAGGGCGGTCTGAACTTTTCATTAGTCACTGTTTTTTTCTGTATGTCTTTCTTTTGCATTGTCAGTCTACTGTATATATGTGAGTCATCTACACAACGGCAACTGGCAAAAAAAAAAGATCCGGTAGGCTAGTGGGTTAGCCACACCACCTCGAAGCACGCGGAGCGAAAATCCGCGTTGCAGAGACCCGGGATCCTGGTCTGCGATCCCCCACCCCTTCCCGATCCGGATGAGCATTCGTACCGGCGTGCGGTCGTGTATCCCTACTGCGTGGTGCACGTTAAAGACCCCAGGCTGGCGGTTGTATATTGCCATGGCTAAATTGTTCATCTACAGCTGAGAGAAAAGACACCCGCTGAGGTAGACTAAGTTCCTAGGCTGTATAAAAATTCACACGCAACAATTTTCTGGAAAGTATGCTCCTTTTTTGTTGGATTAAAGTGAAAAAATTAGTTGGCTTTTTTATTTCATTTTGCAGAGGGAATATACGTTCGTGTTCAGGTTAGTTGTCGTAAAGCATAGAAGAAATTTCCACCTCCAGCCGAGACAAAATTCTCTTTACTACTAGACGAACTTACAAATGCTTGTGTGAGCGGTGGACTTCCGGTTCTGTGCAACTCAATCGAACTTCCGGTAGTAGGCGAATATTTATTGAACTTTCGGTTCTGCGGACATTGACTGAACTCCCGATTCCGCGAACATCCATACAATGAACTTCCGGCCCTGCGAACACCAATGCACTGAACTTCCGGTTTGGCTAACGTTAATACGTTGACCTTCCTGCTGTACGAATACCTGTCAACCAAACCGTCCTAACGCCAGAGCCACATTTGTCGTATAGGTGATCCCTTTGGCCAGTGGGACTCGCTGCACCTGCTGTCTTCAACGTGCGCCACGAAGCACAAAAATTGACACCGGAGAAAATCAAGACCCTATAAAATGTAAATTCAACAACGTTAGCTTTTTAGAGCGCAGCTCTTAGGCGCCCGTTTCCGGCTTGAGCGGCGTCGCGCGTCGGCGTCGGCGTAACCGCACGGTGCATGATGGGTGAATTTCCCCATAAATATAGCGGAAAATTTTCCCCGTTCAATTTAGCGGAAGATTTCTCCGCTAAATCTAGCAGAAAATTTTCCCCGCTAAATTTAGCGGAAATTTTTCCCCGCCAAATTTAGCGGAAAAGTTTTCACCCGCTCGAGATCACGTGACCCTGTCACGTGACCTCGCAGTGCTTCTCCCCTCAGAGTTGTAAACGACTTTCATTTTTCTTTTTTTCTCGTATTCTATACTTCGTTTCAGCTTGAGTCCAGACGCGCCGATGCTACAAGCGTGAGCTCCGGCCTTCCGCGTCCCTCAAGCACGCTGCGCTCGTGCAGTTCAGGCACGTTACAGGAGTTGCAACGCCGGCTTGTAGCATCGTTTGCATTTGTTTCTGAGTATTCCAAGTATAGGTACGATTAGTTAACACAATCAAGTACCGATCTTTCATTTCATCACATATCAATCATGCATGCCTATTTAGTTCACCCGTCGAATAGATTGAACAGTCACGCCCCTAGCGGTACGCTTCAGCTGTGCGGACAACAAACCGAAGTTTTTTGTTTGTTTTTGATCAGAGAAATCGAAGATGTCGATTTGAAGGCCGTTCGGCGTGTGACCAAAGCACTGATCAGAGAGAAGCGCTCGTGACCGGACCGTGCCAGGGAGGTTCAATTTTTTGTTTTTCTGTGTTAGTAAACACCGGGCTGAGGGGACAACAAGTAACAACAAGCTCAATAAAGCGCCCCTGTATTTCGATCTCCTGCCCAATAGGGAGTATTCACAGGCGGCCATAGCTATGTGCGCGAATGCTGAGCGCGTGCTGATGGCGAGCTTCCACAGTTCTTTTGCCAAGTTTTCTCCCTGGACTCGTTGCCTTGCGGCACTCGAAGCAAGGATCTCGCGGTGACTCGCGTTCAAATCTGCATGCAGACTGTCTTTTGTATGATATATAAAAAGTGTGATAATTGAGGTTGTGTGGATATTTAGACAGCGTGTAGTTGGTCAGCCATTTCAATGTTGCGACGAGTCACTCGCTGTAGATGAGCAATTTAGCCAGTGCAGTACAACTGCTAGCCTGGGGTCTTTAACGTGCACCACGCAGTAGGGATACACGACCGCACGCCGGTACGATGCTCATGGCCAGATCGAAACGGGCCAAAACGGGCAGGGGTGGGCATTGAACCCAGGATCCCCGGGTTCTGCAGCGCGAGCTTTCGCTCCACGTGCACCGAGCTGGTGTGCGGTATCCCACTCGGCCACCGATCCCCCTAAAGAGTGTGATCCCGGCTTATAAGAGGCAAAAAGCGAAAGGAAATCCACGTGTGTGCACGTTGCACGATCTCGCGGGATATCCACGCCCTAGACAGATGTGCGCGGACGAGAAAAGTTCCGGTGGCCCATTCCGTGTTCACTCCGCACACTTGTTGTTGACGGCAGCAGACGACGCTGCCGTTGGACGCTCCTCGAAAACGTTTCGTAATATTCTTGCTGTATAGCAGCGCACTCTCCCACGCACCACATGTTCCCGCAATAGCACCGGCAAGGTACGCTGTCGAGCAAGGCAGCGCCGCTCCAACTGTTCCCGATGCGTCTTGAGCCTATTTCTTTTCTTCTTATTTTTGCTTTTGACGCCGCTCCCCAATTCTTGCATTTTTGTTGTTGTTGTTGTTGTTGTTCGGTTTGAATTACGTCGTATCTTCACGCGCGTGCTGCTTCGTTGGAACGCATTCGTTAGGAAGGGGGGGGGGGACTTGATAATAATACCTAATACTTAGAAGAAAAGGCCCGCTCATGACGTCATTGTATAGTGCTTGCACGCTGGAGGCTCCAGCGCAAGCAGAGCACTCTTAATCGCCGCAGAAATTTCTGCTCGTGAAGAAAGCATGCACGTCGATGGAAAGTGTTGTTGTTTTTACGAACAAAGTACAGTAGACAAGCGCTTTCTGAATTCACTTTCACGTGTACGCTCCACGTAGTACTTGCATATGTGAATCACCAGATAGAACGCCATGCTTGCGGGTGTTTCGTTCGTTTGGAAATGCGGCAACGACGCACACGCTGAACTCTGGATCTGTAAGCCTTTAAACGAAATGATCTTCAGATCGAGCACTTTTCGCAGAGCGTACTCGATTGCTTTGTCTTACTAGCGGTAGCTCGTGCCGCTTTATTTGAGCGCGAACTGAACACTTGCAGGGCCCGCAGTCGGCATCGTATACCATCCGGAGAATGTCCCAGTTATGGCCTCCAAGTTTCGTTGTGTACAAAGCTCAGCGGACCGGGAATCTCGGAGGAGGCCATGCTTGACAGACGGTCACAACTACGCTGCGCGCAGTCATAAGACGGGATTCGTGACACAGTTCGTGGAGTACCCACCCCGAAATAAGAACGTTCAACAACAACAAATGTCTAAGAAAGAGAAGAAAAACGGAAGGCTCCGAGGTAGTCTGAAGTGGAGACGTTTCGGGGCAGTTGCTTGCACCGTTGTCCGAGCCGGACACCGAGGGGTCGAAGGAAGGTCACGTCGTCAGACGACACGGGCTTCCGCCGCGCAGAATTTAATCGCTCTCGACGCGCAACCGCCTCCTGCCCCTCTCCAGCCAATTACGCAGTCATTACAGTCTCTGACCCTTTAGAGCGGAAGAGAGATGGTGCGCTTTTAAGAGTGCGCTGGCTCACGCATGAAGACGCGTCAGCAGACGAACTAGGCCGAGCTTTTACGCCAAAGTGCCGTTCCCGGATTGGTCGGCTCTCGATCCATCATGGCTACCACTTGGGTTCCATCACGTGACTTAAGTGTCGTTCTTTAATTGGGCCGCGTTTTATTTATTCTTCTTCTTATTTTTTTTTCGGACGGTTTTCGTGACTTGCCTGTAAACGATGGTAACGCCTGAGCGCGGCGTTGGACGCGTTACAGGCAGAAATAACGGAATACATCACCATTTTTACCCATGGAAACGCACGAAGACGCCTCGCTACAAGGAAGCGTCGAGATAGCGAAAATGAGTAAAGGCTGCTTCCCAGTAACTTTACTTCACGCAGCACCATGTTCTTTTTGTTTTTTTTTTTGGTTATGAAATTTACGCAGGCTTTTGTTCTAGATGCGACCGCAAGATTACGGCACATCCGTGCCTCGTATTCCGCGTACCAAGCTACTCCTTTAACTGCTTGCAAGGCTTCTCAAAGCACAGATGCGCCGGTGACTTCCGGCCGTATCTCGACGTATGTTTACGCATAAGGTTCGTAACGCAAAAATAAAGGTTGCTGTGTGAACTAGCTTTAGCACTATAGTCCTGTTGCACTCTGCCGGGGGCGCGACCGCGTCCGCGAGACCATATAGCCATCTCTATACTCACAAAGCCTGGCAGTTCGACAACGGAGCCATAGAGTGCCCGGTCGGAGATTTGGAGCGCGGGGATCTGGTAGCACAGAGCATCAAAAAGCCATTTCTCGGGGAACCTGTACGTCAGCGCACAGCTTCTGCAGCGGCTAGGACCCGAAGCACACTTCCGGGTCCTCGCGTCTCGCCGCAGCAGGGCGCCAGTCACGTGGCTCTCCTCCCATCCGTTGTCTGCCGCTCACCCTGTTCCATTTCGGCGGCCGCTTCTCGTGGCGATCTGCCAGGCTTTGTCAGTATATAGAAGGCCATGACAAGACGCGACCATGTAATGCTGGTTTCGGCGTCCGCAAAACGCGACCATAAAGGCGGCGTTCTAGCGTTCGATCGAAGGGATTATGAAATGATTTTTCAACTTCTTCCACCTTAGCTTTAATCCTCAACTCAAAAGCGAGAAATCACGTGGTCGTGACGCGCTTGGCCACAAGAAATGAGGACTTCAAGCATCCATCGTGCTTTTTAAGCACATTATGGAACTCGTCATTCTCAAGCGATGATAAGTGCCGTCACGGCACGCATTGGCCACGGATGGGGAATTCAATTATTCGTCGACGGATTGATTGTTGACGAGCGCATACGTCCGAGTGAGCGCATTACGCAATGCTTTGCATTGCGTAATGCCACAGCGCAGACTTCATTTTTAGGTCTAAACGGATGTTCCGCCTCAATATTCGCTGAGCTGATTTCCTAGATCGCAGAGGTTGGCTCATGTTTTGCGGGTAAGTAGACATGCAGGCATTTCTTAGAATGTAGCGTCTATTCATGCACGCAAGGAAAAACAAAATAAAATCAACAAAAGATATACAGCTGGTAGCCTTAGTGTTCTATCGAAAAGAAAAGAATGCATTCCTTAAATATGTTTTGTTTATGTGTTTTTTTTTCGCATATCGTTTGTCAGCAATGTGAGGAAGCGTACGAACGCGCAATTGCAGCGCAACCTAAAAATCTTCGATTTTGTTCGCGAGGGGTGCTGCTGAAAACTTGAGAGCTGCAGGCCGAAGCCAAATTAAGAAACAGTGGGCGTGACGAGTTTTCCTCTTATCATCAGTCCGCACCCAATCAGACTGCGGCGCGACAGGGACACCGAGGAACCAATCACAACGCAAGAAGTTTGAACGCGTTTCCTAAGCTTCCCTTGACTATAAATATTCTTTACATTTTTACCGCTCCTGCCGAGACCACGCTACGAGAACACACGTCATAATGAAAAAAGGAAGCCCTCGCCTTAAAGCGACGGACAGTTCGTGTTGCAACTAACAACGGATAAGGCAGTGGCGTCACAAGGGGGGGGGGCGGACCGCCCTGGGTGCAGCGCTCAGGGGGGTGCCACAGCGGGCCACGAGAGCGGGGGGGGGGGGGGGGGGGGGCGGGAGTCGCTGCGGGCCACGCGAGAGCGGGGGAGGGGGGGGGGGTGTCACGGCGGTCTACCGCCTCGGGTGCCGCTGACCCTCGTGACGCCACTGGGATAAGGTAAAGCAAGTGTGTCACCGGTGTTATCTTCAAGTACTGTAACGAACACGCGTCTACCTTTCGCGATAAGGTAACCAGTTGTTGATAGCACCGTTCCCCGTAACGCGTTACAGCCAGTGCAGAAATGCAGAATATATCCAGTGATGCCGGGCATTTGCGCATTGGTATGAAGTAGGCTGAAACCACGGTCTCAATCTGCATCTTGCATCCCTAGGTGCGAGTTTATTTATTTTGTGGTTCTTTATTCGTTTATCTAAATATTTATTTTAGTGCCATCAAACGTCGAGATGACATTAAGGGAAAAAAGTGAGTGAAAGTAAACGTGAAAATTGTTCGATCATCAATGGGATTCATTCGATGGAAATCCGTTAGCATTGGTTCTTTCTCACCCCCTTTTTATTCCTTTCCATTCGTTTAGGACCCTTTTCCATTAGTTTATCACCGCTTTCCTGTCGTGTTTTAATGCGTTTCTTCTTGGCTTTACGCTGCACGTATCTGTCGCCTTGCCTCTGCGGCAACAGCCAAACGACGATCTCGCCCTTCCTTTTCTTCGGTCTGATGTCGCCAACGCCTGGCCTCGGCTTTCTTCCGTCGTTGCTCTTGGATGCGGTCAGCCATATCACTCTAGGAAAGAACCCCATCCATCGCCGGGGCGGCAACTGAGCTGGGCCGCCTTTCCAGAGCGGAGCGGCGCCTGCTCCTCTCTGGCTCCGCGCCAGCTGTGCGACGCTCGTATTGGTCCGAAGGGTTGACGTCAGCACGCGTCACCCTCTCCCTCTCTACCCGCCGCCGACCGGGGGACGCCTTTTTTGCACGTCGTCAGGGCGCGGTCACGTGACAACAGGGATCACGTGACCACCTGCGTAACCCCCTTCCTCCCTTCCCCTATTTTCTCAGTTCGTTTTTATTTTTTTAGTGACCGTAGTGACTATCTCGACGTCCACTTAAAATATTTATTTTGACGTCCGTGACGTCAAAATATTTATTTCTCCTTATTTTGACATCTCGAACTTTCTGGCTTTGGAGTTTGTACTGAAAAGGGATCGAAAGTGGCGGTCAAAGAAATATTTTGTTTGCAGGCGGTGTCGTGGTTCAACACGCATTTTCAGAAAACAAAGCTGCAGTGGTCTGCAGTTTTTATGACTTTTAAGTCATGTGGAATGCAAACAAATTTCTCAAAATACAACACCAGCTATCAGGCAGCACGTAACGTTTGCTTGGTTTTTCCCAACATTACAGAATGCGACACCGTTGCTTTCCATAAAGGAGCGGAATGTCGCGTCATAAAATTTACAGTTGATTGGAGAATGCGTGTATCTCGTACAACCGCGTCAGAACTTTGTTCCTTCGCAGCGGTCAAGAAACAACAAGGAGGCAATGCTCGCATTCCCAAGCTTTTATTTAACATTCCGATCGTCTCGTAGTTATCCCGCTCGTTATCCACGAAACAAAAAGAATATTTAAACTAAACAAGGAACTCAGGAAACGAGTTCAAAAACAGGGCGGGAGTCAAATGCAAGGCAACCACACGAAGACGCGTTCGCACGATATGAAGGCACAAAGGCGTGCCAAATGTCTCAGTGTTACGTAGTGTACACACTTACATTTGTTACGTGTAGGCAGTAAAAATGGATATCCAGTTTGCCTTTGTTGTAGATTCAAAATTTTAAGGCGTGTCGAAATGACGCGCGAGCTCAGAACATCACCGCCGAGCGTGTCACGTCCGAATGGATCAACTGTCGAGCCGGTCCCACACACACGCTGAAGATATTTCCACCGCAGAGTAGGACCGAAACTTCGTAGGCACACAACTCATGACTCCGTGACGCCGTCAACACATCAACGCAACGCCGAAAACACCTCCAGAAACTAAACAGGACGAAACACGAAACCACGAAAGGTCTCCCACGGCGACGGCGGCGGGAAAGCACAAGCCGAGTGAGAGAAACGCCGGATAGAAGAACGAACACGATCAAAATAAAAACAGGAAGTTTGGGGCAACGTTGCTTTGGGCCGGGGTGGGGAGGCGCTCGTAGGTGGTCACGTGATTCCTCTTTTCACCTGACTGCGCCATGACGACGTGCAAAAAAGGCGTCCCCGCGCTGGGTGTTGCGCCGACAGGTCGACACGACACCTCCTCACCTCCCCACGACGTCATGCATGGCGCTGACAAACGGACACACGAACTGACACCGGCGAGTTTTCGTGAAAACGAGCGTTCTAATGCTAAGGCATTCTACACGAGAACGAAAATACGAGAATAAATATATGCGTGTTATAGAAAGTAAACAGACGTGCTAAGAATACGCCCGAAGTGAGCGAAGCGATGGCACGCCAATGACCACGCGGCGGCGACATGCTACCAAGGTTCTATGTTTTTTTTGTTTTTTTTCTGTTGGCGCAGCAAAGAGAAGATTGTTCTGGTTGTTTTTGAGCATTCAAAAACAGGGACTATTACTACCTTTCTTATTCTTACGTAAGCTGTATACAGTATACGATGTAGCGCGACTGAGAGCTGTGTAAGATGGATTAGAAACATGCTAGAAAACGTACCAAGGAGAAGCGTTTTTATGTACGTACTACTTATAAAGATGGGGATATCCTACGACGCCGGGAAGGAAATAACGGTACAGTAATCATCTATTGGCGACACTCTGGCTGTACAATTAGTGAAGTCAACTTTCTTTATGCGACATTTTTAGAACAATGACAAGAAGGGGGAGGGGGAAATTGGGGGTATGGCAGAATTCAATCAATATATATTCCAAAACTTTAAACAAACATGCACTGACTTCAAGCATATAAAACAATGAATACTGCCGCGTTCCACCCCCTCCCGTTCTTTTTTTTCAAAACAAAAAAAGTGATTTTTAATGTATTGATACGCTCTCTACTGAACGCACGCAGCCGTATACGTACGCAAGGGTCCAGGAACACGAACGCACGCACACTCACAGGTGCACAGAAGCACACACACTCGCGCTGACGCGCCGACACTTGTGCAGAGATCGAACGATAGCTGTCGCAAAAGGCTTCTCACTTTGCATTGAACTATACGCTCGCGGGGCGTCGGACTGTGCACGCGCTCACGTTCTGCGCATGCGCAGTGCAACGTCCAAGGCTGCGTGGGAGGCATGGACGCGTTGAAGCCCCCCCCTATTCTAGAACTCTCTATTGACGGATGTCTAACGAGCGTGTATAGCCGCTCTGTCAACTTAACGGTGAACGCAGAGCGGTTCAATGCACTCGCACGTCGAAAATTTGGTATCGTCCTGTCCATTATTTGATTTCTCCTTGCCTCGGGGTTTAGATCATGATGTCTTCTAACCAGCTCGCCTGCACACTTTCGCTACTAACAGCAGTAACGTTTATTTTACCCACGTGCGAGTTCTCGGCCACGTCCATGCTTACTTCATCTAGCTGCGTCCGAACTGAAATGACGTAAGCAGACCCGTGACGTAGGCTCCACACGCGTCAGGATGGCTTCCCGCGTTTCGTCCCTCCCCCCCCTCTCTCTCTCTCTCGCTGCCCCTCTCTGAAGTTGTACACGGTGAACCCGAACGCTTGTTAACAAGTTTGTGTCGACATCGTACCCCATCAACAACCAAGTTCTTCTTTTTTTTTCAATTAGTACAGGGAGTGTATCACGTCGTTAACAACGGCGTGAACGTGAGGCGTGTCAACAGGTCCGATAAACGCAACTGCTTACGTCAATTAGCCCCAGCTGTGCTGCGGCAACCGATGCGTGTCAACATGTAGACAGCTGCGCGGGGGAAGGGATCCCGCGACTCCGCAACAGCTGCACACCCCAAAACACGAAACCGAAAAAAAAAGAAAAAAAAGATATATATAGTGTGAAATGAAAAGTGACGATAATTAATTGCTCCATACCCGCTACTATACCACGTGCAAGTTCGTCTGCTCTTTGCGGACCTCGTGCGTTTGTTTACCCCCCCCCCCCCCCCAAACACTTGACTTGAACCAATGACGTTCGCGTTTGCTGCTGATTCTGTATGTGGCCCTTTGATTGGCGTGTTCAGGGCGCGGCGAGTCTTGCTAGCGCTCTCAGCCAATGAACTCGCTGAATTAACCGTTAAGAACTAGGGATGTCGCGAACTTTGTTAAACCAAAAGTTCGACGTCGAACCACGCGGTTCGACTGGATCGGCCATCCTTCGAACTTTTGGCAATAATTGGCGAAGTTCGACACATAAAGAGAGTTTCCCGACTTCTACTTTGTGTGTCGTTTGTCGTTATTGTCCGTCCCTTTGTCCCTTCGTCATATTGAGTCTATACTTTGTGGTTTTGAGTTCAGCGAAACGAATAATTTCTAAAGCAGCTCATGGGGTATCTCATAAAAAGATTACTAGGGCTGGGAATTGATCGATTAACCTACCGTTTAATCGATTCGTGCTTTAATCGCGATTTAATAATAACAATACATTTATTGTATTAATTGCTTTAACCAGTTATTCGGTAAAATTGTGACAAACCAAAAAAACAAAAGTAACTAAGATTAAACACTTTCATCAGGCAGACGTGAACGAGTACACCTGTATGTAGGGCAAACTTTAAGTCAAATTTTAGAATAAAGTAAACTGTAGGTGCGGTATATTTGTAACTCAAGATAAGTGCAGAAGGTTACACAGGTTCCCGGCCACTGCAACGTAGTCGTTCGAGTGTCCGTTTAGCGCAGCAGAGTCTATTGTGAACAATGAAAGGAGGCCGGTCTTTCCAGAGAATATCAACGAACATCTTTGCCTCATGCAGAAAAAGTAATATTCTGTGAAAGGTCTCTGATACCATTCTTAACTACACATTGAGATGAATTCATAATCCAAGTTGTTATGTTGCACCGTTTATCACATAATCAGCAAAAAAAAAAAGACTCTTGTAATATTTTGCATAGAAATAAACGAGACCGATTAATCGAATAACTAATCAATTAAAGGTTAGCGATTAATCGGGTTAAAACTTTTAATCGACGTCCAGCCATAAGCATTACCCATGTTTAGATAGTATAAAAGCAAATAGATTGTAACAGCGCGACTTTGTCACCCTCAACATCCACATTACCATTCCTATCCGCAACCGCGCATGGCCTACACGGGCGATGCGTGGTTCATGCTAGAACTCGTGGGGCAGAACTGTTCCAGGGCTCGGCCAGTTAAGCCGGTGCTTTTTATCACTCTACTTTGTCTTTCATACAGTAAGTACCTTCGAAGCTTTCGTTACTTTAATAATGTGAAACAATACAATAGTACGTCCAACAAATATCGCACTTTTATTCCAACAGGTGGCATCAGCTCGTTATAAAACTTTTTGCGCATGCGCACAAAAGTTTACCTTCAGTTAATGTTTTTTTAAACTTCGCGTTTCAGAAAGAAAAGAAAAAAACGCAGGCGAGCAGGTAAATGACATTTATAGTAAACCCGAGAGACTTCATCGTTTTGTCCGTTGTTTTGTAAAAATTATTATTCCTCCCTTCCGTGTCCACTATGAATTGCGTTAGAAGTTCGGAAGAGTCGAACCTGGTCGAACTCGAACCTGCGCAGGTTCGCCGCCTCCTATAGTAAGGAGGCCGAAAAAGGAAGAACGAGGAAGCAAAAAGTGGGAACTCAACAATTGCCTTGGGTTTCTTCATCTGTCGGTGACCATATACACCTTTGCAGAGGAGAGCTACTGCGCACGCTCAAAACATCTTCCACAGCCCACTATAGAAAACGATGGCAGCGTGCAGGAGGCGGGTATTGAAGTGGTCTATAGTAAACTTAAGAAAAACAGGGCATGACTAATTATATTCACGCTTACGTCTTTCGTTTGCGGGGTTTGGCCTCCACATCGGCTAGTCCCCCAATCTCATAGTGAGGAGATCATCTCGAATCGAAGGTTGAGGAAACAGGACGTAGCCATCACGACATATCTTCGCTGGAAACCATGCCTTCGTGAATTGTCTTCAACTCTCCAGGACATGGGTTACATTGCGGAACAGGTTGATGCACTTGACAGTCGATTACGAAGAAATAATCTTACTTTTAAGGGCATCCCTGAGGTTCATGAGGAGACTCCGAGTCAGACCGTACAGCTCGTAACCGACGTCATTTGAACCCATCTGAAAATTCCCGCCGGTGAAATCGAACGGGCTCACCGTGTGGGCAAAAAGCGTAACGAACACTTCCGCCATGACTGTAGTTACATTTCAGAACTTCAAGAAAAGACAGGAAATGTCGATTAGTGCACCTTGATTGAAAAACCTGGAGACCACGAAGGTGTGGATAGAAGAAGACTTCTCTCCTCGAGCAAGAGATGCTAGAAGAAAACTTCGAGAATACAGGGAAACCATTCCACACTGCTCAAACACGCGTGCGCCTTAGCTTTGACAAGCTTTTCATGGGTGATCAGGCACACTATTACGACCCTGCATCTGATAGAGTTATCGAACTGCATCAAGCATCCGTGACAAGTACCAGCACAGAGCAGGAACCGTATTAACCTTCGGCAAAAAGTGCCAGTACAGGTCAGGAATGACGATGTGGGAGGCCTAGCACTGATATGGGTGCGTTTATTCCTGTTAACTTTAGAAGTATTTTTTTGAAACAAGAGGATTTTAACAACTTGATTGCGGTATGCAAACCTCATCTCATTCTCGGGACGGAAACCTGGCTTTCAGGTGACGTAGACAACAATGCCGTTTTGATCAATAGGGATTACACATTCTATAAGAAAGACAGGAGTCAAATCAAAAAGCGGTGGAGTTCTTGTTGTTATCAGAAGCTGTATTTCTACCACTGCAATTTCATTTGGTACAGATATTGAAATTGCATTTGTTCGCGTGAAGTTCTCATTTTCTTATGCCATAATCGGTGCATGTTACAGACTATCCGAAGAACATGTCTTGTTTACCGATGAAATGGGTAAAGCCCTTGATTATGTCACTCTGCAATTACCTCAGTGTCCTTTTATTTTTCAAGCCATTTTAATTTTTCAGTTAATGACTGGGCAGCATACGAACCAAAATCTGGCAGTAGAAATGTTTCAGTGTAAAATTTTTCTGGATTTGTGTAAGTCGAGTTATCTACAACAAGTAGTGCATATATGCCGACTCGTGAGAATTCCATTCTTGACTCATTTTCGACTTCCTCACCCGAAAAGGTTAAATCGGTTTGCTTGCTCGAAGAGCTTAGTGACCACAAAGTCTACTATTACTAAAACCACAAAGTGGTTTTAGTAATAGTAGACTTTGCAGTTCATGATAAACGTAATGACGAAAAAGTGATCTATGACTATGCAAAAGCAAACACGGCCGAGATGATAATGCAATTAATGCAAAAGCGCAACCGAGCTGGACAAGAATGACGAAAACAATCCATGAAGGAGGGGAACAAGGGGGACAAAGGACAAACACAAATCTCCAAACACAGCTATGTGACTGATGCGGGACCGAAAAATTCCGCCTGGTTTTGGTATCGAACCAGGGACCTGTCCATTTCCAGTGGAGCGTTCTACCAACTGAGCTAACCAGGAGTTAGACGTTAGTAAAGAAAACGGGTTTTATCAGCTGCCACCAGTCTTACACCAACAAGGGTGAACGGCCTGCATTTTAACGTTATGATGAGGATGGAATTAATTCAAAGGTAGAGCGCTCCACTAGAAATGGAGAGGTCCCTGGTTCGATACCAGGACCAGGCGGAAGTTTTCGGTCACGCACCAGTCACCGCTGTGTTCGTCCTTTGTCACCATTGTTCCCCTTCTCCAGAGATTATTTTCGTTATTCTTGACCAGCTCGCTTGCTTTTCCTTGTTTAAATGAACGACCTTCCGGGAAATATAACCTAAAAATTCGACTGTGCGCGGACGATTGCGTTATATATCGGCAAATACGTAACTCAGACGACGTTTCGCAACTGCAGCGTGATCTCGATTATATCACGGCTTGGTGCATGGATTGGCAAATGTGTGTTAACGTGTCGAAAGCAAAGTCATGACGTTCTCACCCAAAACGGTCAATATCTCTTTTGATCACTCACTCGTCAAGTCACATCTTGGTAGGGTAACAAAGTACAAGTATCTTGTGTTTTTAACAGAGAAGCTTGATTGGAAGGAGTACATTGACTTCATCGTGAGTGGGGCAAGCGAATCGGTAGGGTACTTGAAAAGACATTTATAGTTGTTGAATATGCCAGCGTGACTTGGAACCCGTGGCAAATGAATCTAACTCAGAAGCTAGAGTCTCTACGAAACAAAGCAGCGCGTTTTATTTATAGACTACTCACATGCAACTAGAGTAACTACTCTGAAAGCAAGAGCAAGCTTGCAAAGTACTGAGTAGCGGGCGAAAACAGGCGCGACTTTTATTCTTACATAAAATTTACTACTTCAATCAGGAACTCAAAAAGCCACTTTTGCTCCCACCGTATTGTATTTCTCCTAGGATCGATCATCCCTTCAAGATAAGATTATCATCTAGCTGCACTTCACAATTTTCGGAATCGCCTTTACAATTAGCCATTAAAGATTGGAACAATTTACCTGTATCCATTGCGGGTCTGGTGGACGTGGCTCAATTCAGAGATATTTGTGAAATTTGTGTTTTCTGACTGAGACTAGTTAGATTATCGCTTTTCTCTTTTAGGCAGGCTGCGCGGGTTCACCTCCTGCATGTTTTACTTTTATTGGTATACGTGCTGAAGTTACGACTGACTGTCGTTTGTGTGGTTTGTTGGTGCCTATTGTGCGTTTTCTTTTGTTTAAAGCACATACTTTTTTTTTATGTTGCTGCGCTTTGTCTTTCATTTTTCTTATCTCATGTTCGCGTGTATTCTGTATTGAATGTAGTCACTTTTTACCCTCCCCCTTCATGTAATGCCTTCGGGGGATTTGAGGTCGATAAATAAAATGAAATGAAATTTTCTGTTAACTCGCGCCTGCCAACCTGCTAACAAGGAGGACCTGACATGTTCGCGAGTTGTTGGGTGTTGAGGTTGTTACTGGTCAATATGGAAAAGGCAAACGCAAACCGTCAGCGGAAAAAAAAAGAGGCAAACAAGTAAATAGATCATTGAATCGCTGCTAGTCACGAAATAATCATGGCAAACATGCCACGAGTTCAGCAAATGGAAGCCTCGTCGTGAAATAAATCAGGCGAACGAATCACGCTGCAACATGGCTCGCCGTAGACGAAGTACCGGTCATGCGTGGAGACACTGACGGCTCGGCGTTCAACAAATATGGCCGCCAAGTAACGAACATGCGTACGTTACCGAAATAGAGTAACTAAACACAGTGTAACTCGTTACTCACCTAAAAAAAAAAAACAAGGAAGGTTACTCGTTACTGAGATTTAAAAAAGAGCGTCTTATTTCAGCTCAAAGTAACGCGGTATTTCTCTTTACTTTGAACCTGTCGTTTTTATGAAGCAGTAGCCGCCTCCAATATTAGTCGCCCTGAATAACTCCTTGCTTTTTAACGCGTTCATTGAGAAATAACCGTGACTATACATGTGTACCTTGTGCACATTTGTTTTTTATGGTCTACCTAGCATTTTCAAAGTGGAAATTACAGGCGCGAGCTCAGGCGCGAGCTGGGATAAGAACTAGGTCGGGTAGTTGACGTTCCCCTTCAGAAATAACGAAATACCGTTACTCCTTACTCGACCAAAAAGTAAGTGAAATATTTTACTGGTCACTTCTCTTAAACAGTAACAAGCTCGCTATTTCGTTAAGGCAAAACGTAACTAGGTACAAGTAAGGCGTCAAGTATACAAGTCTCCAAGTGCTACGGAGAGCCAATCACGGCTCATCATGAAAGGAGTACGGAGTCCGCGCTCCTTTTAAATTCCTCTACTCTGGGAACTGTCGAGCACGGCGAGCCTGTTGACCCGTTCTAACGATTTGTTTGTTTTCTTTTTTTTTTTAATTTCCCAGTCGGGGCAAGGACTGCGAGTGTGAAAAAGAGGGCTCCCGCGATAGCTGCTGCGTGGCCCGGGTGCTTTCCGTTCCTGGGATTCGTTGGTCGTCCCCACCTCACCGCGAGATCTCTCTCCGTAAAACGGCGCTCTCAAGTGGCCCGTTAACAACGCGCACGTGAGGGGTCGCTCCTTCGGCCGGCGTTTTCGCTAGAGAGCCCGGAAGCGAGACACGGAGCAACTCAAACCGCCAAGAGGGTTTGCACTTCGAAGCCGTGGTAATCCCGGCGCTCATTACATCGTACAAAAAAACCGTCTGCAGAGATGTGGGAAGCTTGTATACGAAGCAAACGTGCTTGGAATATGCTTAAAGCACGCCTGCGGACACTTCCTTTTTTTTTAATGAGAAAGCATTAATTGTTTCATGAAGCGAACCGGCGTTATCAGCTTTTGAACCCGCGCCAAATGGCACCTATATTTCCCTGTCTTATGGAGCGAAGCCTGTAGTCTGTAGCAGCGAACTGATGGATAACCTCCCATTGGCTCGCACGCGGCATAGTTCCAAGGAACGCCACCCCACACTCCATGGCGCTGCGTCCCCGCCGAGAACGCCGAGAGGAGCAGAGACGGCCGCGGCGCGAACAACGACATTCCTGCTTTCGCATTCACAACTCGTAAAAAGTGCTTAAATGTCCTCGCTTTTTTTTTTTTTTTGAAGTGCACAAGTGAGTAACTTATTGACGTTACTTTTTTGGTTGGAGTAACGAGTAACGGTATTTAGTTACTTCTGGAAAGGAACGTGTACAACGCGAGTTGGCCTTTTTGAAGACGCGGGGTCACACCGCTTATATACGTCACACAGAAGATATGTCTGCATAGAGATTCGAACGCGAGTCACCGCGAGATCCGTGCTTCGAATGCCGCGTGGCAACGAGGTCAAGGAGGAAACTTGGCAGGCGGCATTCGAATCGCCACGGATATTCCGGTGACTCGTGTCTGTCTTTCGTACGATGGGTGAGTGGCGTGACCCCGGCTTTAGGTTTTCAGCCCAGCTCGCGCCCGGGACTTTCGCGGCAAATAAGCGCCCATGAAGGGTTTTAAAAGAAGCTCGGCGTTATTAACGACACGAAATATTGGAAGGCGACTACTGCTTCCGAAAAACAATACACATCCAGAGTGGCGGGGAAGTAACTCGTTAATTTCGAGCTGAAGTAACGTCTTCCTTTTGAATTTCAGAAACGCGTAACGTTCTTATTCATTTCTTTAGCGAGTAGCGGTATTTAGGTACATTATTTCTTTCGGTAGCGTGTGCATTTCTGCCTTCTCGCGTTCTTGTATGACAAACGCGCGACACTAAACCACGTGGCCCCGAGTGTGGGGTTGGAGACACTCTCAAATCTAGGCACGCTGGTCTTCGCGAGAGACTTTCTTTCGACGCGGAGCACGGAGGAAGCGTGGATAGGAGAACGGGATTGGGCGAGACTCTGGCGAGACGTGACGCGGAAGCGGGAGAGGAAGCGAGAGGACGTTGAAGGGAGAGTCATGGAGAGACACAGAGGGGAGGGGATTGCCGCGCGAAGCGGTAATTTAGAAGAGGCTCATGAGGGCTGTCATGACTCGAGAGATGGCGTCCATCAGATGCGCACGCACAGCGTTCGAAAGTGATCGAAGAGGTGCCGTGGTTGGTTTACGGGTTTACCCCCATGATTGAGTTTAAAAAACATGCTGGCGGTATCGTGTTGTCTCTTTCTCTCCTAACTACGTGCGCGCGCTCTCGAATGTTCTAGTATAGTACAAACGCCACAAAGCTGTTTTAGGCGTTCCATGCGAAGAAAACGGGAGATGCCGCTTAAATATTAAGAAAAAAGGAAGTGAAATCAGGCAGAAACGAGGGCCACATTGCTGTCACGCCTACTCTTTTTACCTATAGATTCTCAGATGGTCGTTAGTGTCTAATTACCGCAGTGCATTGTAGACGTTGGTTTTCCTTCAGTCAGCATAGCCAAGGAGAAGACGATCGTTATCGTGACCCAAAAATAATGTAGTTTTAGTGACAAAAAAGGGTGAATGCCTCTTTGCCACCGAGGTTGGCTGACATTTCGAACTCGTCTATCTCATTCACTAAGTTTATTGAAGAGGGCCAGTGTGTGCTTTCATAGCTTGCTTCACGTCAAGTATAAAGTCACACGGGTCAAACTGGTGCCATGAAACATTCACGTTGAACATTTGTTAGCGAGAGAAAACTGAACGGAACTGCCGCTATCTGCCATGGAAATTGTTGAAATAGTTTCATGTCATTGGAATTTGGGAGGGGGTTCCGTGATATATTAGACTGTGCCATCGGCATGAATGTGGGAAGTTCTGATAATAACTACTGTATTCTTGGTGTGTTGTATGGCAACCTACCTCCAAATTGTTGATAAACATTTTGTTTTCTGTTTATTTTGTGTGTTGCCCACGTTGCCAACTGTAAAGTCGGAGGCCATCGAGTTGTCAAAGCTGTGTATAGTGCAGATTTTTTTAATTGGATTTTTCCTTCACAAATTGGGTAGAAGATGAACAATATTGTAATTATTATTAACAATGTTAATCTTCCTGATGTTTCTTCTTTTTTTTTCTTCGCTCCCCACCGAAATTGTTATGATCAACTGAAAACATGGAGCATGGAAGCACGGAGACTCCGAGTATTTAAGCTTCCTTTGGCGTGCGCCGACCTACAGATCAACAAGTGGCGGGTTCGAATCCCAACCGAGGTGCCCGCAATCTGACAGAGACTTATTGCAGGAAAGGCACTTTGTAACTGAGATTTCGGTTGCACGTCAAAAGATCCCCAGATGATCCAAATTACTCCTCGGTCCTCCGCTGGGGTGTGCCAGTAGCCCTTCTTAGGTTTGGCACGTAAGACCCCCAAATTTAATTTGATTTTGTTCCTTCGGCATCGAAACATGTCCATGAGGGCTACCAATCCGGATACATTGTGTCCTCTCGGCGTCTCTGTTTACCACGGTGAATACTCTGCTCCGTCAACACGTCAAAACTTAAACAACAACAAAAAAAAAAAAAGAAGAGAAAGGACACAACAAGATGTTGTATTATTCCCTGGCCTTTCACAACGCTCATAAACTTTCGGTTCCTTCCCACGGTTCTCAGCGGCAGACAGCGATGGCGGGCGGTACGTCGTTCTTCCTGTCAACCCGCGCTCCTCGGACAAGACGAACACGGTCAAGAGCTTCACCGCCGCGCTCAAGACAACCCGTCGCCGCCCCGAACTACTCCTCAAAGAGTCCTTCGCTGCTTATCGAAAGAATCCGCGAACGGCAGTAGGCTTAGCTAAGCCTATTCCCGCGGTCCGCGCCTTTTTGTCTTTTCTTTCTCCCCGCTACTCTCCCGAAGCTAGTTTCCGTGCCGGCCCCCACGACAACAACAGCAGCAACAAGAGCAACAAGAGCAACAGCAGCAGGGAAACTGCGGCGTATCCCTCTATACGCCAGACGCGGGCGATGCTATCGGAGCCCTCCTCTTGCACGGGTCCGCTCCGCCACTAACCCCGCTGCCGCCGTCCGTAGCAGCGGGCCGAGAGCCCGACTCAAAGGCGGCCACGCCGGTCACGAAGCCGTAGATTCGATCCTCGGACACGACGCGTACTCGCCACCACCGCCGCCGCCGAATCGCGTATACGAGCAACGGGCCGAGGTGTAGGCTACACCTCCTGCCCGCTGCGTCGGGGCTCTGGAGCGCATGTTCGCCGTACTAGAACTCCGTCTCAGCCTTGCGGTGGACCTCAACGGACGCTACGAGCCACCGCAACCAATCAGAAGCTCAGAGGGCGTCACGTGACCGTCCAGTCGGGTGGAGCGCCGCCCGGAGCGTCAAGTCACGTGTCACGCGTGAAGAGTCGGATTGGCCTAACGCGGCGTGTAGTCTGTTGCGGTGCGTCGTAAGGGGAAGGCGAATCTACTACGGCACGCTGCGGTGCGGCGGTGGAGGTGCACGGAGAGCGGATTTATCGAGCCGGTCGGCGGTACAGCACGGCGACGGCGAAGGAGTTGCCGGCGGGGAGGGGCATCTAGCCTGGATTGCCGCTCGCTCCTTGTTGTTGGGTTCTTGCGGCCGTCGGCAGCATCGTGGGAATGGGCAACCCGTGACACGGACGGGGTTGAGAGCTCGGCTCGACCTTCGCTGCTACTTCTCGCGCGGCGGCGGCGGCGGGCGCGTCGAAAGTGCCCCACGACCGCGCGCGCTCCGACTTGAGGAAGCGAGTCAGTGTTCGGCGCACGGAGCCAGTTTTTTTTTGCTTTCTATCCCATTCCCAGCGCACGAAGGCAGTGACTGGCGTTCCTTTATTTTTGTGTTTTGATTTGGGATCTGTCCCTGACTTTGGCTGCGGCTACGAATTTGATATTTAGTTTTTGGCATCCTCGGGGTTTCCTTGGTTTCGAATTCGTACGCTTGACTGTGACTCTCTCACGCCTACTCGCGAGTTTATCCACGAAACTTTCGCTCGAATCGTTTCTAAAATAGAAAAAGAAAAGAGCGTTGATATAGTCAGCGACGAACCGATTAATTTAAAGAACCTTGAGATCTTGACCGCGTAACCCACGGAGCCTCTGAATTTTCTCAGAGTACCGAAGCTCCCATGTTTCACATGACAACCGCGTCGCGGCGCTGCAATTAGTGGCTTGAATATGGCGGCACCGCGCCATCGAGGGTGTAAAAACGGGCAGCCTAGTGAGATTGATTAAAATTAGTCGTTTAAAACGCCCCAAAACAAATAACGAACGTAGAAGCGTTACCCTACGTTCTTTAAGGTGTCAGTGACTCAGTGTTGTACACCTTCCACCAGGAATAAAAGTCGTTCCTCGTTCCTTCTCAATCTAGGAACTAGTTCCCCTTTACAAGTTCCAGTGATTCGAAAGTTCTTGTTGCGTTTCTTAGATTGGAACGTGCCACTGCATGAACGTTACGTTTGCGTATTTTATTTAGATATTATGCTGTATTTTAGATTCCAGTAAAATTGCATACACAGGAAAGAGAAAAAGAAACGCCATTCCTCGCCGTCCCTTCAAAAACGTAGAGAGTTCCCATTCCAGTTCCACCACAGCAAGATGGAACTGCGGCGTTCTTTCGTTCCTCAAAAAAGAACCGGTTCAGGAACGTCCGGCGCCATTTTCTGAAACGCCGTTCCCTGGAACGCCGTTCCCAGAACGCCGTTCCGTATAACACTGCAGTCACTATTTTGTGCGCTACTTATTTCAGTGTGACTCCATGCTTTATGAAAGCTTAATAAACGCAAGGCGGCTTATGAAAGCGGTAGCTGTACAGGGCCAACCAACCTCAGAAGCCGTGTAAGTATGAAACGTGTAGGTCGGTCAGTCCGTAGCCGCTAAACGATCTTGAAGAAGAACGACAACCGGTGCCAGGGATCGAACCCCGGTCCCCGGCGTGAAAGCCGAGTGCGCTGCCGATTCAGCAACGGACCCAGCACGCAGGAACGGGAGGAGCAGAAGCAGGTGGCATGAGAAGCGCGCGGAGCAGAGAGGTGTAGAAATGGCAAGAAAGAGGAGAGCAGAAACAGGTGGTGTAGGAAGAGCGCACGGAACGAGGTGTGGAAAGGGCAGGAAAGCGTGCTTCCTTTCTCTCAATGACCCGAAAAATTTCGCGCAAAGGCTTCGTATCCGGGCGGTGTTGCAGGGAACGCGCGCAGCGTCACAGAGAGACAATGGTGTGACATAGTATGTTTCTATACCAAACCCTGCGCACCACCTGAACTGAAAGACAAGGGTCATCCTGCCCTAGGCACACCATACCCTATAACACTACCGCATTTAGACGCGTTTTATGTTCACGGCTTTTACTTCAGTAGTTAGTTCTTGGACATTTTCATTTACTATAGCAATCGAATTGGCTTTGCAGCGACAATAAGATGTTGGTACAGGCCACGCCCCTGGCTTCTTAGGGTGTCGGGGACTCTAGCGCGCATCCCGATAATACGGCGCCAAGCAACGAGCATTTCGCCACGCGGCGCCTCAAAGCCACCAAATCCTGTTTTAGTCGTGCTTCACGGATCTATATAATCCCCCACAATGAACTTGGGTCTCCGATTCCTTTGATCGCATCCGCGAAAATCCCCTCATCTCGTTGAGTGTGTCCAGGGTATACCTGCAGCCCACTCGGGCGCTATAGTGCAAAAGACGTGATCAAAATTTGCACTGCTTGGACAATTTTATAGACGCTTTCATGCAACTTTGCATGGGCGCCGCCACCTTGCGATCAAATGACCCGTCCGCCATTGCCGGCCTCTACTTTCCCGCTGCTGCACTGCGTATAGCACTGCGTACTGCACTTCGCCAGCCATCGCCGGGTTGTTAGCACGGTGGAATCGGACAGCGAATGGGTCCACGACACAAGATTATGGCCTAGACTTCAGATATCAAGTAAGTTCATCACAATTGTTACATTTTTGACGGAAATAAAGGTACTTGAAACGCGGTGCGACCTCTGCGAATGTCGAGTTGACACAGCAAGGCCATCGCAGTCTTATCCATCACTGCATGTGCGTACTTTACTCGTCGCGGTCTCGTTTCTCGATGCATTTTGGCGCTTTAATCACGTACGCGATTCGTAAAGCGAAATCTCGGCGATCACCGTTGGGCTGGGCCGTTGCTGATCGCCAACCAACGACTATACGAGCGCCGAGCAAGAGGAAGCAATCCACCCAGTGACGGGCCGTCGCTGGGGAGGATTGCATGCTGTTTGTGCTAGTCGCAACGCTCGGTTGTAGTAGGTTTTTAGTAAAATTTGCTCGACGCCCGGGAGCCGCTCGCACGCGGTCTTTGGCACTGCGCCTCGTCGCTCATCAGGAAAATATTGTCTTCGATTTTAGGTGCATCGGAATGAGTTACAGCAGAAAACCTATGTGTTAGGTACAAAGTTTTAAGAGTAGTCGCCAATTTGCGAGCGCGGCCCGAGAAAAAGGGCTGCCAGCCCCGTCTTAAGGATGCTCTGCTCGGGTTATTCAGAGTGTGAATTCGGCTGCCATCCGAAAGCTGGCACCCATGATGCGAACCGAACAGTCGTCATGGGCTTCAGCGGGCGCATGCGTTCATTGCACGCTGCGTGGTTCCAGACCTCGGTGCCGCCACTGCAGTTTTTGCAACCTGCTACAGAGCACGTCTTGCCCGTTGGACGCCGTTTGCGCGTCCCACTGTGGCCGCCCATCGTCACACAAACACCCGCAAGCGAGGTAACCGGACCGCAGGCGCAGGCCAAAATACAGGCCGGCAATGGCGGCCTGGGGAGCGCGCCGACTGGTGGCGGCTCGGGTAACTGACGCCCTGAAAGCGTGTATGGGTGGGGACCCTAAAACGGCTACTAATAAAGCACTGAAAAACGAACGTAAACCGTTTTTTAGGTTTTTCTTTGAGTACTATAGGAAAGAAAACAGTAAAACTTCAGTGTCATTGAAGGCCGATGATGGTAGTCTCATTGCTAGTGTGGATTGCGCTAATATTCTCAATGATGTATTTGTAAGTTGTTTCTCGGTTCCTTCAAGCTCTTCATACTTCTGATTGCATATCTTATGACTACCTGCCAATGTATCCGCTAGCGGTTGATCCTGAGGGCATTGTTAAAATAATTGATTCCCTTAAACTTTCATCATCAGCAGGAATCGACGATATTAATACAAAGTTCCTAAAAAACACGAAGATGTATACGTCAATTTTGCTCTCTGCTATATTTACTCAATCCCTACAGTTCGGTGTTTTACCTGATGATTGGAAGGTCGCCAGGGTGGTTCCTGTTCACAAGGGAGGTGATAAACATAGTCCTCTAAACTTTCGCCCTATATCATTGACCAGTGTCCCATGCAAAATTCTTGAGCATATAATTTATTCCAATTTAGTAAATTTCTTAGATTCAAACTGCTTCTTTTGTCCATTTCAACATGGTTTTCGGAAATCATTCTCATGCGAAACACAGCTTGCATCGTTCACACATGACCTTCATTCTATACTTGACCGGAGGTCAAGTATAGATTGCATCTTCTTAGATTTTTCAAAAGCGTTTGATAAAGTGTCTCACCAACTACTTCTGTTAAAACTCAGTAAACTAAATATCGACCCTAAAGTTCTCACCTGGATACATTCTTTCTTGACTAATCGCAAACAATTGGTTACCATCAATGACTCTAGTTCCACTTTAGTTTCTGTCACTTCAGGAGTACCGCAGGGTTCAGTCTATAGGACCTTTGCTATTTTTAATCTATATCAATGACTTACCATCTAATATTTCATCCAATATTTCACTATTCGCTGATGACTGCGTCCTATACAGCGAAGTAACCAATAACCTTGAATCAAGACAGTTACAAAATGATATTAATGCAGTGTCACTTTGGTGCGAATCATGGTCAATGCAATTAAACTCAACTAAATGTAAATCTATGCGCATATCCAGATGTACAGCAGTACCTGCAGATTATAATATTAAAGGAATTCCATTACAGTCGGTCTCGGAGTATAAGTACCTTGGTGTACATATCACGTCTGATCTAACATGGAAACATCACATAGATAACGTAACTAACAATGCAAATCGCATGCTGGGATACTTGAAGAGAAACTTCTCATTGGCACCCCAATCATTAAAGGTGATACTGTACAAAACACTCGTACGACCAAAGCTAGAGTATGCATCATCTATTTGGGACCCTGGTCAATCTTCACTAATTGCATCACTTGAAGCCATACAAAACAGATCAGTACGTTTCATTTGCTCTAACTATCATCGAACCGCAAGTATATCGTTAATGAAGGCTAACCTTTCACTTCCACATCTCTCAGTACGCAGAAAAATCGCTCGGTTAAGCCTATTTCACAAAATTTATTACACTAATGTTACACTGCGAGAAAGGCTTTTTGAACTTCCTTTCTATGTTTCATCACGAGTCGATCATCAACATAAAGTTGGCATCCCTCATTCAAATTGCAATGCTTTTTACCATTCTTTTGTACCATGCACATCCCATGAATGGAACCACCTTCCGGCCCCCATTGTTTCAATTGTAGACAGTGTTCTTTTCAAAAAGGCGTTGATTAGTATCTTTACTTGATTTTGTTAATCATAATTTTTATCAATTTTCCCACGTGAGTTTTTTTTACTAGCGACTCATTGTTCCCCCACTCCCCTCTGTAATGCTTTATGCCCTGAGGGTAAATAATTGAAATGAAAACGAAATAAAAAGTTGTGGAAATTCAGATATTAGAATGTGAGATATTAATAAGGTTTTAAAAAAAGATATATTTATTTTTTATTTATTCATATTACCCCTAAAGGCCCTCGTGAGAGGGTATTACATAGGGGGGTACATAAATCGCTCCAAGAGGAACTAGTGCACAGTGAACAACATATGAGAATACTAGAAGACAATCAATACACTTAATAATAAAATGAAAATAAAGGATACACTCAAAAACGAATAAAAAACATACACTCACTCATCACACTGCAATAAAGCTTGAGTCAAGGTAGAAACAAAATAGTACACATTTGCTCTGCACGTTCCGGAAAAGAGGAAACAACAATGTAAAACAGCAAAAGTTAGATGGCATCAGTATTTTGAATTTGTTCCTGAAACTTCGTGGTGTCTTTTCTGAGGCAATGTGCGATGGTAGATTATTCCAATCGATTGTGGTACGTGGAATGAATGACCGGGAAAAAGCAGATGACTTACAGGTTACGCGTTTAACTTTGTAGGAGTGATCGCGGCGTGGAAAAATAACGGCAGGTGGCTCAGAAGAAATTACCGTGAAGTGACGCGTGGTGGGTAAAGTTTATGGAAAAGTGATAGGCGTGAAAGCTCGCGACGATGGAGTAGTTCGGGTAGCTCTGCTCGGCGTTTTAGTGCAGTGACGCTGGAATGACATGAATAATCTGAGAATATGAAGCGAGCGGCACGATTTTGCAGTGATTCAATGTCGTTTATGATGTAAGCATGTTCGGGATCCCAAATGGCTGATGCATATTCTAATTTCGGACGTATTAGTGTGGAAAAGGCAGGTTTGCGTATGTTAGAGGAGCCTGTTTAAGGTTACGCTTGAGAAATCCGAAAGAGCGGTTAGCAGCCGCCAGGGTGAGCTTTATATGGTAGTGCCATGACAGATCAGGTTGCAAATGAATTCCAAGATATTTATAAGTGGAGACGAGGTCAGCAGCATGATTAGTCAACACATAGGAGGTAGGAATCCGGGGGTACGTGTTTAGTAAAAAGGACATAGACTTTGTTTTAGAGCAATCCAGGGTCATTAGCCAGAAGAGCACCATTCGCATTAATAGCATTTATATCAGTTTGCAAAGCTTTCTGGTCATTGACAGAGGAAATTATTCGGTAAATTACACAATCGTCAGCAAAAATTCTAATTCGGGATGAGACACAGGATGGCAAGTCATTAATGTAGACTATAAACAGTAGTGGACCTAGCACGCCACCCTGTGGGGACTCCCTGAGGTTACTGGTTTGAAGGAAGAGTTACAATTGTTAATAGCGAACGTGAACTGTTTTCTAGACGAAAGGAAATCTTTTTACCCATGCCAAAATGTTAGGGCGAATGTTAAGCCTAGACAGTTTGGTTAGAAGCCGAGTGATGAGGGGACACGGTACAAAAGCTTTAGAAAAGCCGAGGAAAACAGCATCAACCTGGGATCCACCGTCAAGAAGCCGAACGTATGTCATGAATGAAGCCGGCGAGCTGCGTGTCACATGAGTATCCTCGGCGAAAACCATGCTGATATTTATGTATGATGTTATGATCTTCCAGGTAGTTAATTACTCGTGTGTGTATTATATGTTCGAGAAGTTTACAAATGGTACTGGTTAACGAGATGGGACGATAGTTTAATGGCGACGAGCGTTCACGATACTTGAAGATGGGAATTACTTTGCGATTCGCCAGTCATGTGGGATGCAACCCAACGATGACATTTGCGAGAAAAAAGGGCAGACAGTATGGGACAGATGCTAGCTGATATATTCTTTCAGTATCTTATTATTAAAGCTGACATGATCAGAAGCAGTAGAAATTTTGAGTTTATTTAGTAAGGAGTACATACCCGCTTCAGTTATTATTATTTCTGGCATGCTGATATCAGGAATGAGGTTAACTTTCGGGCATGACGAGATGTCTTCACACGTGAATACCGATATGAATGCGTCGTTAAAAACCTGTGCGCACTGAGACATGGGAATGACGTCATTATTACTGGCGGTAAGGACGATATCAGGATGCTCAACAGGATTAATGACACGCCAAAATTTCCGAGGGTTATTTAGTAGCATAGATGATAAATCATGTTTGAAGAAATGACGTCTAGTTGTTGTGAGCAGTGACTGATATTCCTTATCACATGTTTTATAGCGTAACCAGGAAACTGAAAGGGGGTCTGTTTTATTGGCGTGGCGGTAAAGTCTCTTCTTTCTGTTATTGAGGCGTCGAAGCTGTTGGTTATACCACGGAGCGGTGTTTACAGTTTTGATGGTGATAAGAGGAATGAACCTGTTGATTAAATTGGTAAGTACATTTCTAAACATGAGCCAATTATCTTCCACAGACCGGGATAAATCACCCTTCCAAGAATTTATTTGAGAATGACAGGAATTCATTATTAATGCTATCGTAATCATCTATTATAGCACCTTATTTGCTTGTTGGTAGTTCTGCGCTGGTTAGGGAAAATCCGGACGCTTCCAGTGAGGACGCATCCAGTAAGGACGGATATAGGACAAGAAAAAAAAAGATTCGATTTTAAGTTTACGTTACGTAAAAGAGATTTCCAGATCCTTGTGTACACCCTACTGAAAAACCTGTACAAATGTATACCGGTCTATACCGGTTCATACCGGAGTCCTGTATTCTCGTATCGGTAACCGGTAGCTCTGTATCGGTAACCGGTAGCTCTGTATCGGTGACCTGTAACCACGTATTGGCGAAGCCGATACGCCCTACCGGCTGCCCATACCATGTACAGGCGACCGGTAAACACGCACTGGCGAAGCCTGTACGCCACACCGGTAACCGGTAACCATGTACAGGCGGCCGGTAAACACGTACTGGCGAAGCCGGTACGCCACACTGGTAACCGGTAACCACCTACTGGCGAAGCCGATACGCCGTACCGGTCGCCTATATCACGTACCGGCGGCGAGTGAACACCTACAGGCGAAGCCAGTGCGCCACACGGGTGGGCCGTAATAGCGTACCGATGGCCAGTAATCGATGCGCATGTCACCAGCAACCACGTATCGGAGCGACCGGCGGTCGGTAACCTCGTATGGGCTTTACTGGTATACACCATTTAAAGCGACCAGAAATTCCGCGGTGCGCGGGAGCGCGCGCACGGCGAAACTAAACTGTGATAATTTTTTTAATAAAGAATTTTAATTAGAAAATTACATGTTAGGTCAATTCAAATTTAAGCTTCAGCTATGAAACTGAACCATATTATGACATGCATACTTAAAGTCATAAAACGCGAAAAATAAAAATGAAACAAAACTTGATTCCTCAAATGATTCACTTTTTTTTAGCAAAAACAAACTAATTTTCTTAGTTATCGAAAAGATAAATAGCATATAAGTTACATTCACTTACTTAGAGTCATTTACTGCTAAGTAATTATTAAGGCATGCACATAATTCAAAGCACTCAAATAAAAAGAAAATACTTTATTTGTTTGCCCACTTTTTTATTTTCTGTGCCTATGAACAACGTATAGTGCCTTACAGCACATCAGTTCACAAAATCCATGGTAGTAATCCTTTAAACATTTCCTAGTGTGTGAGAAAAGTTCTAAAAATAATAATATGATTATTGAAAGTAAAAAAAAACATGCACATATGAACACCAAGGTCATAAATAAATACATGTCAAGCAGCATTTGAAGGGGGTCTCATGCTTTCTTCAAAGAGACAAAACAAAAGTAAGTAAAGACAAAGAAATAGGCACAAAACAAAAAGCCGAGATAATAAGTTAAGGCACAGATTTCACTTTGCTGATCAGTCTACAGACAAATTAAACAAGTCAAACAGATAAGACAGCTCAAAGTATGCACAGAACAATTGCAATACCTTAAATATATGCAGTGTGATTATTTTACAGGGGGCATTTCCAAAATAAGAGCCCTTGAAAAAATGACTACACCAGTGTAATGTAATTGGGCATGGCAACTGTCAGTGCAGGCATCCCTGTTATGTGGTTTCATCGCCTTTCAATGCAGAGATGTTTTTGGAGTGCACTTTTCCCCCACAGATTCAGTGTTTTTCAGGGCCTATTTTCGGTATCAACAAGAATTCTGCGTTTATGGGACCTTACGCACTGAAGAAGGTGGGGCACAGTGGTGTGATTCCAAAACTTCCGGAGAACATACATGTGATACCGTAAAAAAAGAAAACAAGAAATGAGTGTGGTTCCCGGAGAAAAAAGCAGCAACGCTGCTCAGCGCAGAAATGTTCCGGGTTAACAAAACAAAGTTGCAAGTAATGATTTCTTCCTGTGAAGATTAGACTTTTCTAAGTGCTTCAAATTGGAGATTTTCGGTTTCCCCCGATTACAAGAAAACCAGTTCGGGGGTTACTTTTTGGGATTTATTGGTATATACCAAAAACACAAAACTATAGTCATGGTTAGCTTGCAAGATGTGAAATAAATAGCTATTGAAATGTAAAAACAAACTCGCTAATTAGAATTTAAATATTCGGCACATACTAAGAAGAAATTGTAGTCTACTGTCAAAATGGACCACAGCAGCAGGTAGAATTCACAACACAAGTGCTGCTTCATGTTAACAAGTGGCAAATTTAAAAGGCCAAGGGATCGTCATGCTGCAACTAGGATAGAAAAGCATGCTGAAAGCCCTGCCAGCAATCAGAGGGCATTGTAAGAGCTGATCATGAAGAGAATATCTCCCAGTTGCATGCTCACAGGAAAGGTGCATTATGTGCTTTCCACTTTATTTTCGTGTTGGGGAAAGGACTTTCGGTGTGCTTCTCACTCCTGAGTTTTGGTATCACGTGCCACGACAGCCAAAATTCCTCCACGACCAAATCAGTTTCTGGTCTATGACGGGGTGGCCCAACTGCGGCTCGCGAGCTGCATGCGGCTCTTCATGCCCCCAACTGCAGCTGTCATGATCTGAGAACTCCCAGATTAAAATAGTTGGAGCCGAGCACTAAGCTTGTTTGTGAGAAACTTACAGCGAAAAACAGGTGCAAGACATGACATATAAAATTACTGGCCTGTGGTTTTTGTTAGAATGCAATGCAGCTGCGTAATTAAATACCAAGCTCACTGCTCTGTGCACACATGAAATTAAAAAATGGCTAAGTTGTATCGAGCATGTGCCTCCTCTTGATAAAAACGTCTGGTTGACAGAAACCGAAGATACACACCAATTTCGTTTTGAAACCACGATTCATATAGTTAAATCAAACTATAATGTCTAGGGATACCTAACATAATATCGAAGGCACGTGAAGGAGAATATTACTACCATATACCTCAACCCCCCCCCCCCACCTCCTCCGCATACAGCTCACTAAAAATAAACATTTTTGCTGGAGGCTCTTGAGCACTGCGAGTTTGGCCGCCCTTGGTTCATGTTGTACTTAGGGTTCCGTATTTTCAGTAAATACTGACAAGCCCGGATAAATAACCATCAAAGCGGTTTTATCGGAAAAGGTAAAAATCGAAAAACATCAAATTGGAGGCTGTCCTTGAATAAAGAGTACCCATTTCTATCAACAGCTTTTTTTTTGTTGTTGGCCCAGACAGTTTGCATTGAGCTACCCACGAGGCTGTGTTTTTCTCTGACAACAACACCCCTTATCTAGTTTCTTTTTATTAGTACTGGACCGTTCCCCAGGAATTCCGTATTCGGGTCATGCTAATGTTGCCTGTAAAATGGAAAATCCTTCTGCCATGTCACTCCCAATAAACAAAGATTTCTTGCTGATACCAAAAATAAGCCCTGAAAAACACAGAATCTGTGGAAAAAAGTAAACGCCGCAAAATACACTCCCGAATGCAAAGAAAAATAAACCCTGAAAACATGGGACGCTATACTTCGTTTCAGCTTCCGTCCGAGCGCAGCCAAAGCTACGTGTGGCAGGAGCCAATCACACACGCGATCTCGCCTGCACTTTTGTATCACTCCGCTCCCCCACTGGTCGTCCGCGCCGCCCGCTCTCGCCGGGTATTTCGTCTGCTACGGGTGTATGAACGGTCTCGTCTGCTACAGGTTTAAAAAGTGCCCTTTCACGTGCTCAGATTTGGTCACAGGGGATGTCAGTACGTAGGCTGGCCGCTGGCGTCTGTGTCCGAGCTTTGCACCTGTTCGGTACTTCGGCATAGTTTCGGGATGTAAGTACACATTGCAAGGTGCCCGATGACCCGCGGCCGTTAATGTTTCCTTGTATTGTCTGGATATACCAGGGCTCGAGGCGCAGTCCTTTCCACCAGCTTCTCGGCGTTCAATGTGATCGGCAGGTAAAGGGGTGCCTTGACTTCGCCGCGTATCAGTGAATTGTAGAGGTCCAGACGCTTTTCTTGTTTACAACGCATTCGCGGTACGACGCGGCCGGAGTCTCACTCACAGTTTGAAAGCAGACATTCATCACGACCTCTCGCGTCTGACGCCCAAACGTGCCTTTGCGAAAGGACGTTGAAGCGACTCGGTGAGGAAAGCAGCGAAGCACACAATTCGACCATTACGGGAACGAAATCACACAGAAAAATGCAGAAAAACCGAGCGTTGCAGCCGTGTTGCCAGCGGATGTACGTGTCTTGACCAAGCCACATGTATTTACATATATTAATAAAAACATAAACTTCAGATATTTAATTCCTCTAGTTGCAAATAATTGTCAGAAGTACACATCTGGAATATTGTACAATGTTTACGCACAAAACAGTTATTAAAAAAAAACTTTTGCGGACTACTTTATGGTGCGTAGGAATGTTCTTCTCGAAGTTGCGAACCGTCCCTCAGCCTTTGGCTGCGCTCGGACGGAAGCTGAAACGAAGTATAGTTGTGATTGGGACCTGACATCTGCCACAGCCAGTAACATAACACCCAAAAGCAGTTCAGTCTCGCTCTACTGTGTTCGGTATGTCACAAACATAAGCGGTGTCCTCAGAAACCAGGTCCATAAAAAGGCAAACTGAGGCAATGTCTACAACATCCACAGCAGTCAAGAATGATTGCCGGGAAATGAAACATTCCTTGATGTGACTAGGGAACCTCACATCAGACTCTATCTCCACAATCTTTTGCAGAGCAACAGACATTTTGTTGCAGTGTCGGAGTGAACTTCTAAAATGCGCATGATTTTAAAATACTCTCCTGTTCTCGTCTTTATGACGCTAGAGTCACTTTTCTTAGCTCTTGAGTACAAGCTGCTGTTGTACACCTTTCTTTCTAAAATGAACCGCTTGTGCTCAAGAGCTACAACAGGCAGTACGACGCCGGCCACCTCTAGTGCAGCTTCCTCATGAGATGTCAAGGTTCCCACAGCTGTGGGAGATCCCAGCATGCATGCGCCGTCTGTGTACAAACACTGCGCAACCCTCTTGAAACCCAGCATTTCATGGCAAAGTTCCTTTGTGGCATTGCCCAGAGGAACGCAAGTGAGGAGCT